>CATQJL010000305.1:63474236-63725753 GCA_958299035.1 Cylicocyclus nassatus
CACCGGGCGATTCCCAGGTCCAGCGTAGGGAAGAGGGCTTTTGAAACTGTGAGTTTCCATGGATAGTCCTCGTCGTCATGATAAACTCGGACAGTCTCTCCCCTTGTTCGTTCCACTGCAAACCATGGGTTCCGATGTGAAGTTCCTCAGTCGACATTCTAGTTCCGATCTTCGCGTTGAAATCACCGACGATGATCTTGTAGAAGGTATGATCTTCTCTGTAGAACTTCTCCAAGTTCATATAAAATTCCTCGAGTTCGTCCTCGTCGTAGCTGGATGTTGGGGCGTACGCAATGAAGACGGTCAAGGCAGGGATTGATCCGCATCTTGATATTCGCAAACGTCCGATTCGAGTTGTAAGTTGTTCGAACGAATCGATGTTCATGGCCAAACTCGTGTTGACAAGGACTCCCACTCCACCTACTCCTCGACTGTCGCATGTTCCTAGAAACAGTTCTTCTCCAGTCTCAAATGTGGCGTTCAGCGGGTGGTGCCTCCTTGTCTCGGTCAGTCCGATGACGTCGTACTTAATCTTAGACAGAAAACAAAATTAATTAATTAATCGTTGCTCTTTGGCCCACGCGAGCTCGAGATTGTCCCCATTCTTCATGTAATATCCGCAGCCATTTACTACCTAGTCACCCTTAACAAAGCCACAACTCCTTTAAAGTCCTGTTGCGTATTCAGCTTTGAAACACGATGAATGTTGGTTGAGAAGCTTGATGCAAGTGTCCGAATCGATTGAGTGCAGCACTCGGCAATAGGCTATACGTGCTTCAAAGGTACCGTTCACTCACATTCTCGACTTCCATGATTTAGTCGTTCCGAGCCTTCTCATGTTCCTGATTCCGAATATCAAGTCGAGAATCCGCGAAAACACCGACAATCCCTGTTCCGGAAAACCCTCAGCCCGGTTCTTCGGAACTGTGATTGGATGGGCGAGCACGGATGGGAGGGCGTTAATGGATGGAGTCGGTGCTGGGAGTCCTTATGCCTCTTCGTTGTCCCAAAGCGATTTTCTCGCTTTCCGAAGCAACATTTTGAGCCGCGACTTGAGCATTGGCTTGGCAAGGGGGGAGGGGTCCTACTATCGTTAGCTGTCAGAAGCTTAAAATCCTCAATTAGGGTAGACGATGCCTTTAAACTTTGAGACAAAGATTTTCACATAGACGGAATTCGAAGGCGCGGGACAAGAACTGGGATTAGTTTCAAATTTGGTATAATGCTTCTAGACGTTGTATGTGTATTTGCATTTGTGACACTACAATTCGCTTTGTTGAGCTTACTAACGCGGTGCTACGAAAACTCAAGCTCTCTTTCTTTGGATTTCACTACGCTAGCTCTGAATACTGCTTTTTAATAGAGCGAATTCGAAAGATCTGACAGCAGGCTATCTGATCTGCATTGTAGGGGTATGAAAATGCCTGATAATTGTGTTCTATTTGGGTGAACGGTAGAAAGTGGGACACCTAGAAATAGCTGTAGATTTTTCAAGAAAGAGAAGTGAATGAATTTTTCAATTTTGAAAGACATTAGAATATATTATTCTCTTTCAGACTACACCCACAAAAGCTCATCAGCATACTTACTAGTTTTCATACTTGCTGAAATGCAACGTTAGTCACTTCGACAAATTATAAACTTCGAGCAGTATCTGCCAAAAACATGTGAGACCATCCAAAATAACACTGCTACAATGGGTGAAGGTACAGTCACCACCCACAGTGGCTTGCTGGCCGCAACGCTTAAAGTAAGAAGATATGGTCACTGGCATTTTCCGGAACAAAGATGCGTATTATTTACTTCTTTGCGAGTGAACCCATGTTATCTGGCTATCATCTGATAGCTTTACGCTCTATCCATCCATATGCAGTTTATCTCAAATTTCATCTGTTCTCGGAATATATAGATTGAAACGTGATTTTTTGGTTTTAATTGCGCCAAAAAATCGCGATTTTTCAAGTATTTTGCTTTTTTATCCGGAAAGCAAAAGGAATCATAAATGTTCAATAAATTGTGCAAGAGCATGAAGAGCTCTCTTGATTGATACTTCAGTTGCTTTATGAATTCACGGTATAGCAGCGTAAGTTTGAGAGATGTTTAAAAAACCGTGTTCGAGTCCTTCATGGCGCCAGCGCAGGGTTGTGGGAGAGGAGCACAACACGTACCAGAATAATGGGCAAAAGCCGCTTATGTAAGCGACGTTCAAGTTGCAGCCTACTTGCTCTCTTGCTCTTGATCGAAACAAAAAATTTCAAAGTGTAGTAAAAATCAAGCGGCCCCATTTTTTACATTTCACCTTAATAGCAAGATGGGAGAAGATGGTTCAATCTTCGCTGAGAATGAAATGTTTGGCTGCGTAGAGACTCTCAGTAACGATCTCCCAGACAGAAGCGCTGCTATGGCTGCGTTTTTTTTGTTGGAAAAAATCGTTATAACATTTATCGTCCTTTTTTGGTGTCTTGAATAGCTTGTCGCTAATTTTATGCCATTCAAAATTTGACAAAGTTGGACATTTAGACGCTCATAACTTCTTTTGAAGAGTTGATGCGCAAAAAAGGAAAGCAGTTTTGTAATCAGCGTTTGAGGATGCGCCTAAAAGTATACATTATCTTTTTTTGTTTGTTGGATCAAATCGATATTCCCTCACTAGATTGCAGCATCCATATGGAAATATATTGAATCATTCAAAATGCCCTAAAAACCTGATGTTGCTGTCTATAAGGTTGCTCATTGTTGCTCCAAATCTTCATGTAATTTCAACTCCAATCCACTTTCAATTCAGCACTTGCAAAGCATTTGATTTTAGCTCAAGTCGTAGGTTCAGGTGTGTTAACCTAGCTGTCATTGTCTGCATAACCTTCTCTTTTTCGTGCGCTCAATGGGACCTTTGAGAAAGTAAAGTCTACATATCGTCATTCACAAGTCTAATGAAGAGGCAATTTTATATCTAAAGCTGGACATCGTGTGTATGTGTATGTGTGTGTGTATGTGTGTGTGTATGTGTGTGTGTGTGTGTGTGTGTGTGTGTGTGTGTGTGTGTGTGTGTGTGTGTGTGTGTGTGTGTGTGTGTGTGTGTGTGTGTGTGTGTGTGTGTGTGTGTGTATGTGTGTGTGTGTGTGTATGTGTGTGTGTGTGTGTGTGTGTGTGTGTGTGTGTGTGTGTGTGTGTGTGTGTGTGTGTGTGTGTGTGTGTGTGTGTGTGTGTGTGTGTGTGTGTGTGTGTGTGTGTGTGTGTGTGTGTGTGTGTGTGTGTGTGTGTGTGTGTGTGTGTGTGTGTGTGTGTGTGTGTGTGTGTGTGTGTGTGTGTGTGTGTGTGTGTGTGTGTGTGTGTGTGTGTGTGTGTGTGTGTGTGTGTGTGTGTGTGTGTGTGTGTGTGTGTGTGTGTGTGTGTGTGTGTGTGTGTGTGTGTGTGTGTGTGTGTGTGTGTGTGTGTGTGTGTGTGTGTGTGTGTGTGTGTGTGTGTGTGTGTGTGTGTGTGTGTGTGTGTGTGTGTGTGTGTGTGTGTGTGTGTGTGTGTGTGTGTGTGTGTGTGTGTGTGTGTAAACTTTGCACGTATACAGCGGGGCGGGTGTCGTAGTCTACTTTTCGTTATCAATTAATGTGGATCTTAACAATTTTTTGCAAAATTGAAATATAAAAATACGACAATCTTTGAAAAGTTTCTGGTCTTCACGTAGATTACCAGTTTAAAGCAGCTTTAATTATTTTGCACATTTAACACAATCTTTGCTCAAAATTAAGTACAATATGTAAGACAGCTAGCGTTACTGTTTGTACAACTTCATGTATTTTCACGCATCTGATGGGAACTTGGGGAAAAGCAAATTTTGCTGCAAGTTTGACGAAGCAATAACTGAATTCAAAACTGGTGTCATGACAGCTTATGACCTATGCTAATTCAGTTGAAAAGAACTTTGTTCACTGAATATGAGCGAGAGGGACAGACTTGAATATGTCTGTAACTCATAGGACTGACAATTTACGAGCGTTACATGGAGTTTACAAATAAGACAAAGCAAACCGTTGCATAATCAACGCAGACGGGTGTCTCGCGAGCTTTTTGCAAGTGCACGCAGTGTTCCTTTCAATCTTTCTAGGCTAATGCGAGCTTCTGACATTGTGAGCTTTATTCTCCAGTGTGGTAGCATGGTTACCAAAACATACCTCTGCTTGCAATGACTCGAGCTGGTTATTAAGAGAGTGTCGAGTTTGCATGTGCGCTTAATAACTCTTAAACATCTTCCATGGTAGTGTAATAAACAAGTAGAAAATGAATTTCTTTGTTATGACACTCTCACATGCTTCCAATACTGAAAATCGTTTAACTCTTTGAGGCTACAACAGTAAGAGCTCTCCATCAGACCAGTGCGTCGCCTGTGCTTACAGAAGCTCGCGCTGCTTAAATCATTCCTACCTTTCTTGTGCGCACTGGTAAAATCTGTCTTGATGACAGCGTAATGTTGAAAATTACCGCAGTTACTGATATTCATTCCAAAAGTTTTTCAGTAAGATCTGTAAATTTGAATTATAACTTTTAACTTCCAAGCAGGGTCAAGCGTGTTGATGCGATCCTAGACCCTCATTCACGACCCCCCCTGAAGGTACCCATCCGTACGACCCCCCCCCCCTCCCCCCTCCCTCCCCCTCCCCCATCTATCGCCCTTACCTCCGCTGCCCACATTTCTCGCGGTAACATGCATAAACGAATGTCAATCTCAAAAAACACCTGCGTGAGAACTTCACTGAGGTTCCGGAAGCAGAATTTCTAGGCCAATGGGTGCGCCACCTCTCTAGCACGTATATACACACCTTCAATAATGTTTGAGATTCTGCAAGTTTACTTTTGAATTTTCAGGCATACTTCAGGCCAGCAAATTCGATTCCCGTATGCGACACAAATTTAACACGGAGAACAAAATGACATTCTTGAACTACAAAAGATGTTTTCGACTAAGAAGCTCAGTTCTTACCTCTTCCACAGTTTTTCCTGCGAAAAAAAGCGCTTTAGCGCCGTCCAGAACGACGTCAAAAACATGCATGAGCACGGTAGTTTGAAAATTCGTAACTAAGGCCAGGAAAAGACTGAGAGGCTACAAAGAACAGGTTCTGTAGCATAGTACCCAGATTAATCATAGAAAAAGTTTCAGCCCTTGAGGGGCAGTGAGCTCGAAAAAATTTAGATCAGGCTCTCGCAAATTTAGATGCGATCCTAAAAAGCAAAAACTGGGATTTTTGAGCTTGAAATTTTGTAACTTACCAGAGAAGTTATAAAACAGCCTGCAATTTTTACGAGGGAAAGTAGGAGGATGGCCTTATATTAAAGCAGAATTGCAGCCAACAAGCTTCGATAGCTCCGGAGAAATTTAGATCAGGCGCAGATACGACCCCCCTTTTCTCATTTTTTGCTGCCATACATAAAACCATAGGAAAATCCGCAGTTTATAGAATAACACCAGATTTCGCACAGCAGTAGCAGGGCTTATCCAAAGTACATATAAATTGTAAGGGCCGCATAAATGGCATTACAAAAAGATTTACGAATTATTGATTGTCATCGTTGATCTACATGTGTGCTTTTGTCGAGTGTGCGAGTCTTCAGTGAGCCTTCGGAAGCAGAATGTCTACACCAATCGGTACATCCAACATCTTTATCACACATACATGCCTTTAGTAGCATTTGAGCTTCTGAAAGTGTTTATTTTTTGGATTTCAGTCATCCAGCAGGGTTCGATCCCCGTTTGAGACAATATTTTGCGGGAGAAATAGCGATTTCCATAAAAAAAAAGAACTAAGTCATAATCTTTCAAAAGTGCAGCAAATGAAGCGAATTTCTACGCTTGCAAACGTTTTCAAATTATTGTTCACTCGTTTTTATTTGATACACTGGTACACGGTATTCCATGAATTTATTGTTAAGAACATGTAATAATTGCTTGCTATTTGATTTGCTTTCAATCGTACGGTTTTTTATCCAAACTACCCCCTCTTACGACTCCCCTCCCCTCACCGTAGGCCCCTTTTACGACCCCTCATTGCGACAGTCGCATCACACGCTTGACCCTGCTTCCAAGCAAAAGAACAATGTAATCAACATAGTTGACTAATAAGGTATGACTTGAAAAGAAGATTATTGGTGCTTATCACGTTCTCAAGCAGATTTCTCTCAATTTGTAAGAGCATGCTCGACCAACGCAACTGCTTCTTTCTGGCACAAAACTTTGATTAATATTAATTTTCGAAATTCTGCTGAAAGTGAGGACTACGAAGGCCCACGCATTGAATCTTCTTATATGCTGGATCTGCATGCTGATAGAATATGCTCTTCTATATTTCGAAGAGCTTGAATGTAATTAATGCATTGTGACAAATACGTTTTTAGTTAACAGACTTTAACGCAGTGTTGTAGATGAAGGATAGACGTTCAGCTTTTCTTTCTGTTTTCCGGCATTCCTTCACTTTGACATTGCGCCCTACCTAACACGTAGACACTACTAACTCAGACAATCACAGGCTCTCAGTCGGCAGCCACAAAGCCACCGCGCTTTTGGTGGGTTTTCGCAGTGGCTTTGTGGCTGCCGGCTGAGAGCCTGTGATTGTCTGAGAAGATGCGAGGCGCTGCCGAAAGTGTATGAGTTTTATGAACTAGGTTTTGAATGATAGAACAAAGTATTTTGTATTCAAACCACATAGGCTCAAAAAAACACTGTCAAAACTTTGCTCGTTTTTTGAAAGAAAGCAGTATAGTTGGTTTATGTCATTGGCACAACTCTAAACCAAATATACAGCCGTTGTACCTAATTCGATGAGGTAACATACCTGCTTAGATAAGCTGCTAAATTCATGATATGGTTTCAATTTTCAATCATATCATGAGCCTGCGAAAATTAATAATAATACGCTCCTTATTTACAAATGGGAATCAACAGAATATTGTCGTACGAAATAAAATTAACGGTTTATCGTACCGAATTCAGCTAAAACATATTCGAAAGCTAGCTCGAGCTATTAAAAGTAGCTCCGCTACCATCTCGCAACGATATCAAATCAAATGCTGAGAGTTCATGGCAGCAATTGCGGCAGTACATTGCTACATCATTAGATATAGTCTTTAGAGGAATTATGGGCCACTTAAAGATCAAAACCTAGCAGTGTTCTTATGGCAGCTTACACTAAAGCATTTAAGAACTGTGAAAAGTTAAGTGGCATAAATTTACAGAAAGTTAGCAGCAGCAGACGTTGCTGACTACGCAGCACGACACACAACAACATTGTGAAGACGAGGTGCTGTAAGATACAGAGGTGGTGGCGGCTGGAGCGGCTGCATAGCTAGTGGACACAGCGGGAGCCGCATAGCTGGTGGCGGCTGGTGCAGCGTAGCTAGTCGAAACTGCAGGAGCAGCGTAAGATGTAGCCGCAGGAGCTGCGTAGGACACGGCTGGGGCTGCATAACTGGTCGAGATGGCAGGAGCAGCATACGATGTCGTTGCAGGGGCTGCGTAAGACACGGCCGGAGCAGCATACGACACGGAAGCGGCAGGAGCGGCGTACGATACGGAAGTGGCAGGAGCGGCATAAGATGTCGCTGCAGGGGCTGCGTAAGACACGGCCGGAGCAGCGTAGGACACAGAAGCGGCTGGGGCAGCGTAGGATGTAGCAGCTGGAGCAGCATAGCTTGTGGTCGCTGCAGGGGCAGCATAAGAGTATGATGGAGCAGCATAGCTTGTACTCACTGCAGGGGCAGCATAAGATGTAGCGGCAGGTGCAGCGTAACTCGCCGCTGCAGCCGGAGCAGCCGCAGTGTAGCCGCTGCTATAGCCGGTGCTACATCCAGCGCTTGAAGTGCCTCCAGTGATGCAGCACATAATACCGATGCATCTTTTGGTTCGAGCTGGCTCGTCTTTGTCTTTAACCACTTTTCCATAGACGGGTGTGAAGTTGTAGGTGAGCAAAATAGTGACGAGGCACGCAATAGCCTTCATCCTAAAAAACATATGGTAAGTTTCTAATAAGGTAATTCATTTGCTCCCTTTAGACATGCGTCGTTCTTCACCACATCTATGCTACATTCTGCGTTTTGAAGGTTCCAGTTCTAATATCAAATGCGTACATGTGCCATAATATATATTAGAAAGGACTGAACACTTTTTCTTCTCAACTTCAAGCGGTTTCATGACAACACCCTACAACTTTTGCAGTTTTGCTGAATTATATAATACTATTCCGTTAATGAAAAGCAGAGATTGACTTTGATCACAAATTGCTGTTACCCACGAAGGAGGCTATCAAATAATTAGCACACTTTAACACTTACAAGGGAATAGTCAAAAATCGAACTGGCCAGCCCAAACAAGCTGCGTACCATTAGTGCAGCATAAAACGCTGACTTCAAAAATGTATTCCGCATCTACAGAATGCTTTTGTAAGCGAAGTTATGAGCAATGAAGGCTGCTATTACTTTGCTACGAAATTGTGCATGCAATGCACAATTTCGTAGCAAAGCAGATTTGGCAGTACAGTATGCTCGGCTTAATGCTGGGCCAAACATGCAGCTAGATTACTTCATACTCCTAGAGCCTAAAGGTGTGCTGAAAGTGCAACAATGTGGTCAATTTCGCAATTTTCATGTACGATTCCTTCGCTTTAAAGCTGCTTATAACTTGGCCTACAAGAGCGTCCTGCAGTACAGAAGACACATGTGAAGTCAGCGTTCTATGCTGCGTCGAATGATATGCAGCTTGCTTGGATTTGCCACTTCGATTTCTGACCATTCTTGCTATCTCCAAACACAAGATTTTTTAATGGCTTCTCAAAAAACGATAAGGGGAAAAAGCAAATTAGCTGGCAATAAAACAAGATTTTTTTAGAGATCAATAAACTTTTGAGGTATTGGGTACTGGGCGTTGCCAAGAATCCGGTTGACTACCTTTGCAGAATGTATGCCTTGTTTGCAGCATAAGCAGCGACTTCGAATATGATTTTACTATAGTTTCAAAACTCAGTGCATGGAACAACCGACAGATGGTAATTTACATTGTATACTGCGAATGCTTGCTTACCTTGATGTATCTGGCCAACATTATTGACTGTGTTCTAGCTATCCCTACCTGTAAGTGCTTGTAGACGTGTCGGAGGCGACGAGGAGTTTACAGTTTCTCGCTAAGTTATATAGTTCATCTATTTGCTCTCCGATCGATCACAGGCGTGTAAATGTACACGAGAACAGTGCTACCCTACTAAAAAGACCTTGGAGATTTAAAGTATATTTGTTCAAAGCAGATGAGTCAGAATTGAGGAATTAGGGTGTGTCCGAGCTTTTGGAACTAGTGGTCTGGTTGTTAGCGTTTAGAGATTTTATTAGGTTGTTGCAAAATAATTTCTGTTTTGCAAAATTTTACTTTGAAAGGCTATAGATTTGTCCATTCTCCATATTTATGAATGCAATCAGAAGCAGTAATCTGTTTCTTAACCTAACGCGCACCAGCATATACTGATAACGCATAGGGGAATAAAACCATGCGCCAAAAAACCAAAAGTTCTTCTTTTGAAAACCTCGTCCTTGAGAGATTTACAACTCCCTACAAGTTTTGTTCATATGGCTGCTAATTAGGTTATTTTGGAAGCGCAAGCAAGTAGTATACTTTTGTCTAGAAAAAACTTCAGAAAGGAACCTGCGAAAAAAAAGAAAGAGATTCAAAATTGTTCACTTTTGAGCCTATTTGTGGTAGACCAGAAGGCCCCAATTTATGAAAAATTTGGAATTCTTCATGTACTGAATAGCTAGGTTTTTTTTGCAAAAGTTGTAGGCAAGATGTCCTGACCTCAAGTTACTGAAATGAGCGAAGCTTCGGCGATTGCCCCTTATGAGTAATTTTGGACCCACAGAATACCAGCAGCAAGTATCTATCTCGCGGCTTCGATTTCTCGGTCCAGATATTTTCGAAAAATCTACTTAAACATGCTATACGCAAACAATGTTCAACCTACAGCAGCTATGTTTCCAAAAAAATCGTTTATTTGCGACTGAATTGTGGCCAAGGATGTTGAAGCAACGAAATTCCGACTTTGAGCGCAGCTGCACGAGATGCTGTTGAAATTCTCAGATGAGAGAGAAGCTTAATTTTACCACTGTTAGAAAGTATGTGAAGAAAGCTTTCGAATAATATGCAGCATCTATATCGAGAAAGAAATATTGAAGGAAAAAAGTTGTTAGAAAAGTAGGCCTAGAAAAACGGGCATTGCAACAGCCATAATAAACAGCATCTTGTTGCAAAACTCAAGAATTATTTAGGTGTTTGAAGTAGCTTCGAAAAGCATGCATCGCTTAATTCCTTGATTCTTGATGGCTAGCATTTGCCCACTCTCCTGTTCAATTCATACTTAAATGTAAGTTTTCACGAAGAATTTCGCAAATCAACACCACCTTCACAGTCTGAGACATTTTTTGTGCCACTTCCGCTTAGCCGAAATTTCCAAGACGTGTGAGCAGCTTTTTTTCGTTCTGTACACCCGAAAGCTGGACAGAGAAGTGAACCAGTGCTCAGAGTAAACACTCAGTAGAAGCCTGACAAATTTCATTTTGTTGCAGTTGATCAAAGTCCGTAGAAGCGTTTGCTAATCTTGTCAGCGACGGTGCAAATTTTTGCTTAAAGTATGTTTGGTTCAAGTACGATCTGCTGACAGATAAGTGCTAGGTACACACCCACACTAACACAATCTCTATGCGAATGACGCCAACCATTTTTTGCACCATATGTCAGAGCAGGGTCTCGCCCAGAAGATAAAATTTCCTTATCGCACGTTGAGCAAACGAGTGCTTGATGGACTATCCACAATTTTGCAAAAAGTAGCTACACTTTGAGATGAGCTTTTGCTTGCTCCAATCCATTACAAGTACTATTGAGTTGCCAAGATATGCGGATGATCCGAAAAAGTTGAATGATAACAAGGACTTCGTGTCTTTTCATTGTGCGCTGATGATACGAAAATCGCAAGGAGAACAATTTTGCGCCTTTTTCCATTAAAGACCAGGCCTGAATGAGTACTGATAGTTTTCGCAACATTTAGCCTTTGATTCCACGGGATTGGCGGCTGAAAGACGGGGCTTCGAAGCTCAATCAAAGTAGAGAATGACCAAAGAGCATGCTTGTGAGGGAGACGCAGACTGCGCCGCGTGTGCGAGCGGTCACTTGCCAACCGCCAGTTCGTTTAATCAAAGGGTAGCTGGCCTTTTAATCTTTTTCGAATGTCTCATTTCTCCGCTTAAGCAGGTAAATGATACGGTTTAGGGTGGAGAACTATATGTGGCCAAAAGGGGGCGGCCCCCGCGGTCATTTGCAACAAACGTGCCCTTGCACATGCATGCAGATGTGTTTTTGCAAGAAGTCCGCGCGGGGCCCTCCCACGTTCGGCGACATATAGTCCTTTACCCCTCCCCTCCCCCTCCCACCGTTCCGCTGATCAAAGGGTAGCTGGCCTTTCAATCTTTTTCGATTGTCTCATTTCTCGGCTTAAGCAGGTAAATGATAATAACGTGGTTTATGCTAAATTAGCTTGGCAGTTCAAACGAGAAGGAGAGGTGCTTGTGATTTACAGCATTTGGGAGCGTCTCAGTTGATCCTTAACTCCAGATTAAACTTCTGAAGTTCTCTCAATGGATACACAATTATGTTTTTGTTGGTTAAATGCATTGGTGAAAGCATTTTGTAAGGTTCGGTGATATTCGCTTGATCATATATCTGAAGAGTGTTGCAATGGCCGTCTGAGATCCGAGAAAGGCACGGGTGCGACAAAATTTTCTCAAACGAATTACTTGGCACTAGCCGCGTATTTCGAGAATTTACCTGGCATGCTTTTCCAAAACTTCTTCGGGACCATAATCTCGAATTTTTAAAAAAATTAGAAAATTTGAAACGAATTACTTGTAAGAGGCATAATTACCATTTGCCAATTTCTCCTATTGGTTGTTTTTTAGTTTTAGTACAGTCTGCCTCATACGCTTCTGGATTTATTCATATTCACCTGCATCCATATGTGCTCCTGCGCGTGCATTTCAGAGCAGAAAACGGGATGAAAAGGTTGAGCCAGACTGTTGGACGTACGCAGCGTACGCTCCCATATCCGAGCGTGCGCGCGTCCGCTGCGCAGTCTGGCCCGACTCAAAGCAATTCTTCGAGTGGTCGTCCGCAGGCAGGGTCTGGGGAATATTTGCGTACCTGAAAACGACACCAATAAAGATCACGTAACGTTCGTTTCAATAGACTTGGCGGCTGGAAGGCCGGTTTTGTGACCAATTGCGGCCGCTCGCGCCCGCGACGCAGTCTCCGTTTCTTTCGCGCGCGTGCTCTCTGATCATTACCTAGCCTTAATTAGGTCACGAATCAGAGGGTACGCCTACTCATATCCTATATATAACCTCTAGGTTGGCCTGATCTCGATTGGGACAGCCTGTAAATATTAGGTTGGCGCAAAAGTTTTGTCATTTTCTTTAATCCATCGGCAAACACGCTAGAATGAAGATAAGCTAACGCTTCAAAATGTATCCGATGCAGAATTTCTTCCTCTTTCCAGCTGCTAAACTCCCATTGTGTTTCGTTGCAGAGGTGACGAGATATTCGCTGGAATTTGCAACCTTTCGTTCTTACCATGTCCAACTTCACTAATTTTCAAAATTTCTGTATGAGACGTTCGAAGAAGCCCTAATAACCAACAGATAGGGCAGACCTTTTGCCATCTCATGTACATTTTTTCTTTTTTTCGGCTGCTTTTTCAGATTTTTGCTAAATAATTTTCTAAAAGTCTTGTGTTTTGGAAAAATTGCATAACCCGTTATTGCACCAAACACTGCGAAATCTACAGAATACTGAGGTTTCAACACTCGATTACTACCACCGCTACCATTTCAAAGTAAATGAGCGGTTTTTGCTTCAAGATACGAAGATTTCGAAACATAGGTTACGTCAGTGCGCACTCCTAAAATTGAGAAATACTGCGATTTTCTCCACGAATTTCGCCTGTCTCGGCAAAAAAGTCAAGTATAAGAAGGAGGAAAAAAAGTTGCATCGAGTGGTGGCTGAAGTGTTTAACATTTTATGTTCTATCAGGATAAAATAGGCTGAATGTAAAATTCGGTCACTTCAGAAAATAAATCGTAGAAGTTCTGAAAGACAAGCCGTAGGGCTACAAAAAATTGCTTTTGTTGGCAAAAGGTTTGCCCTATTTGCTGGTTCTTTGAGTTCCTCCATAAGTCTCATATAAAAATTTTGAGAATTAGCGAAAGTTGGACATGGTAAAAACGAGTGGTTGTAATTTCCAGCAAATATCTCGTCACCTCTGCAACGAAACACAATGGGAGTTCAGCAACTGGAAAGAGGAAGAAATCCTGCATCGGATACATTTTGAAGCGTTTGTTTATCTTCATTCTAGCGTGTTTGCCGATAAATTGAAAAAACTGACAAAACTTTTGCACCGACCTAATATAACAGACCTACAAGGTTTGTTTTTAGCAGAATTTCCTCAAAAGGCGCCAACTTCAAATTTTTCAATATTTCTCAACGCAAATGAAGTGCGATTTATAATCAAGGACCCCCTATATTTTAAGGTTTTTGAGACTTCGAAAAAACTTTAAGAAAACGTTTGTACTACGTGGGAGCATAGACGAAAACGGTATAGGCAGCATGGAAACGAAAATTGGTGTCAATCTTAAGAATAATTGAACGGTGCGACTTTCAATGAATCTCGGCACGATAGTAGTACTTTGTTCTTTCTTACATGGCCATACACGAAATTGTAATCAATTTATCATTCTACTGCTAATGTTTTGGCAGATCGCCTTCGACAGAGCCTGTATGGGACAAAGCGATCCAGCAGATTCGAACAAGTATCTTCGAGCTCAACAGAAAAATGTCAAACATTGTTTTTGATCATCAAATCTGCTGCACGCACAAACAAATACACTGTAGATTACGCCTATAGTTCTCTATTGGAGAGAGGGTCGCAGGTTTACGTCGTCCGCTGCAAGTCTACTTTATGAAGCACAATGATATCATGGGATATATTCGCTGCTTTCGCCATCGCAATCCTCTTCCTGTTGAGCTCGCAATATCGTTTTTGAAATTAGTCGGCGCAAGCAGATCGATAAAGCAAAATTGTTAATTTTGTTATTGCCACGTCTAGGTGGTGGGGTCTGATAACAAACTTTCGCCACTATCGCTTACAAATAACCTTATTTGCGATGATCTTCAACTTCTTGTATTTGTTTTATGCCTTGTTTTTGAAAGTGAGAGAGGTTAGACTTTATTTTAAGATGGCGTTCCCGTGCTATGAATTTGAAAACTTCGTCTGCAAAGAGACGGAACCTGACGTTGACACTTGGGTTGGCGTGTTGTTATTTGGGGAAGGTATTCGGGAAAGATAGTGATAATGTATGAAAGGATTTTTAACTCCCTTCCACTTTCTAGGTTTGCGTGAATGGGAAGCTCATCTTTGGGTCATATAGACAAGTAATTTTGCGCAAGACTACTTTTGAGTTGGCTGTGAACTTGAGAAACTCGGCCGTAACTCTGAAACGGAACGTGCATTTGCAGAAAGGGAACCTTTAGTCACGCTACTGGGGATTTTGATTGGTGCTTTGAGGTCTTATGCGACTTATTTCGCTCTTATCTACAAGTAATATCATGTTTGGCTGGGTGGCAGTTTTATTTCGCGATTCTTCGTAAAGTTGTCTAATTTCCTCTGCAATATTGTTTTGATACAAGACCAAATGTGTGCGAAAATCAAAATTGAAGCACCTGCTGTTTTCTTCCAAAGACAATTTCCAAAGAAACTTAAGCAAGCGGCAATTCGCTCGGCCTCTTCATCGACTTTTTGATTTTTTAGCATTTTCTATAAAAATGAAGTCTTCTCAATCTGCTATCACACGCTGATAACAATAACAGAGCAAATGCAAATGAGCTACTCGTGCGGTTTGAATCCCCATGGCCGCTTCGCCTGGGCTCCGCACTCCTTTCGGAAATGCGTTTTTCAATCGTTTCCCCACTGAAAAGGTGGAAAAGCCGAATCTCAATATTCTTTGGTAAAATAATTAAAAAGCTATTAACATTTAAAGGCAGTTCCAGGTAAGAAGTCGATTTTGAGGTTTTGTGTTTATGTTTACCTGGGACCATTCGCTATGCTGCTAAGAATTCACACTTGAAAGAGCGAAAACGGCGAAAAAGAACTTCAACGCAGAGAGGAATCAGCGGGTGGGCAGGGTCTTCCACTCTGTGGAGTCACTCCCAGCATCCGGAGTAATCTTCTCGGTTCCAGTTTCAAGTCACGCTTTTGCACTGGGCCGCTGGCGATGTCTTTGAAGCTGGGAGCGTAACTTCACAAAGTCTAAGGCCCGTATACACGTACATCCCCGCGGGGAGGGGATGTGCGTTTTACTATTGGAATGATCCCCGCTGGGGTTCCCCTCCCCTCCCCAGGCGAACCCCCGCATGCGCGCAGACAATATCGGCGAAGGGATCCCTGTGGGGAGGGGAAGCGAACCCCCCTATGCACAAGAGGGGATCAAGCGGGAAGATCACCTTGCTTCCAAATTTTCCATGAAAAACACTTCTTTATTTTCATTTTTTGACTGCAAGTCATCTTATCTCCTCAATTTCAACAATTTAGCGTTGCGAAATGCGCGTATGCCGTGACTGCGCTCGACGCACCAAAAATGATCTTTTCTACTCCCATTATGTTCTTGCTTTCAAAGATGCTGCCCACTTTCGCTCATGCTGCCTCATTTCAGCGTAAATATGTAAACAATAGAAGTCAAGGTGTCTTTGCAGGGGAATGGGTAGAAGACATTATGCTGCCGAAAAGGGGGGGGGGTGCCGCGCGGACACTCGGAGCAGTATTTTAACACATAACAGAAGCTGCAAATCGTATCAACTCTCCACGAAGGCTGCAGCTGTTAGCGATATATCATCCATTACCTCAGGTGAATGATCCCCAACGGTCATTCCTACTGTGCACGAGGGGAACACTGGGGAGGGGATCACTCCTCCGGAGATCTCCACTCAGAAATAGACAAATCTGCTAATTTTTGCTTTTTTTTCGAAGCAGTTTATGTCAGGATGTCAAGATAATGGCAACATAACATATGATATTATAATTACAATGTGTTTGATCAGCCTACATGAACAAAACTATCTTTCATATAGAAACTGCGAAAATCTCGGGAATGACAGAAACTCCTTCAGATGTTCGAAATTGGCAGATATATGCTCGAGTCTCTTCGCGAATAGCGGAAATAGAAAAAAAATTGCAAACTACAAGTCGCTGAGAGAGGAACCTGGCTTCCAAAGAAACTTCTTCGTCGAATTGAACGAAACGCTTTGTAATGACTGACTGAAACCGGAATATTCGCTTCTCTGACATGACTTACACTGTCGAACCCCTACTCCGTTGTAGGGGATGTCGATCCCCTCCCCTGCGTTTTTGAGTTAGATTTGTGCATACGGGGAGGGGAAGGGAAGGGATCCCCAATGGGCTTCGTTCGATCAATACCACAGCAAATGCTAAATTCGAGGCAGCGAAACAATACCGCAAACTCTCAAACGTTGGAAACCATGAAGACTACAATATGCTGCGAAGTACATCGTCACAACATAATTGCAAAAGAAAATCTTAACGAGCTAAATAGACTCACCCTACTTCAAAAATCAACATATTACTGACAGCACGTAGCGAGTATAACGAAGCTTTAAAAACAGTAATGATACGGAGAATAAAAGAGCGAAGGAGGGAGAAATACGATGGGAGAAGTGGGAGAAGAATGAGAAAGGGACAAAAGCATGCGCCTTTAGTACTTTTGTGCATTTTGTTCCAAAGGTCAAGTACACAAGAATTGACCAAATAACTTCCGGCAAGTTCTTGTGGTAGCCGTGAGGTAGAAACTACTACCGCTATTATACCATCCTCGCTGTAAGTACAGGGGAAGGGATCGCTCCCCTCCCCTCTGTCATAGCGGGGTTCAGTAGAGGGGATCATTCCCCTGGGGATCCAGCTCCCCTCCCCTCCCCAGTGGGGATGTACGTGCCTACGGGCCTAAGACACCGCCCATCTGTTTTTTCCTGCGTTCTTGCTCTCTCCCCCCCCCCCCCCGCAACCTCGAAATTGAGGAGAAAGGCAGAAAGAACCCTTACGGCTCTAATGTAGGCTTTATCAATTTCGTCATCTATTAGCGCTTCTTGTTCTCTCCCCTTATTGTCACCGCCTTCGGTCCGCATTGATACATTTGAATGAGACTATAAAGCAACCGGCGTATAAATGGCGTATAATGAGGATGCGCGGCCTTAGCCACGCCTTCAAAATTTTTGTTTTTCATAATTTTCAATAGCCTATAACCCAAAATTTCTCAAAAAGGGAGTATGGCGACAGCTATCCCCCGAAATTTTTTTTTCACAAGGTTATTCTAAACGTTAAAAAGTTCAGAAATATATCGATTTTTCGCACGTGAAAGCAAGCCACTTGCTTAGTTTTATACCTCATGTAAGCAACTTTCAAAAAGCGAGATTTTTTCGAAAGGAAGGGTAAATTCTGATCATGTCGACCATATAGTCCTAATACACTGCATAATTGCTACACATATACATCACAGTAGTACAATCGCACTCGTTACTTGACATGCACTAACGTGAATAGTCAATGTCATCCATACAATTTTCATCTCAGCATCACGACATAACTGTTCCATTAGAGATTCAGTCAAGCAAAAAATCAAGCAAGAGAAGTATCGTATTGCCCGCAGCTCAAAAACTCTTGTCCTTTTCAAGAATTGGTAGCATTTTACAGCCTTCTGACTACAAGGGTGATAAGCAGAGCAGTTTCTTTGCACTTCACTTTTGAGCTGACATCCGAATGACCCACTTCACCTACGGTCGAGACTAAAATCAGGCCATAACGGCAGAAAACTTACTTAGATACTTACAAAGAAGAGTTCCCAAGTCAGCTTGGCCAACCTCGATGATTCATACATCATCGGAACGGACTTGAAATGCTGATTCCAAATCTGCCTATCTTTTCTGCGGAACGATTCTACGAAAAAAGTTATGAGGTCTAGAAGTTTGAATTTGTCATGTTTGAAGTGACTTTATAGAGTTAGCGAAAAGCTCTAAAACAACACCTGGCGGACTTCCACTGGCTGTTTTCCGTCCTTGTAGTCAGTATACTCGACACAAAACTGAAAACCCACTTTTACGTGATATTGTGCAGCTTTCGAGGCAGTCGGTACTCCCGGCAGACTTCTATGACTCTCGAAACCGTCTGGATGTGGTCCATGCATGTCCTGAATCCTTTGCGGAATCCAGCTTGTTCTTGGGGTTGGGCTTCATCCAGTGTCCCAGATATGCGAGCGAGGATAATCTTCGTGAAAAGCTCGTACAGCACACTCAGCAGGCATATTGGACGGTAATTTCGCAGATCCTCCCGTTCACCCTTCTTGAAAAGAAGGACGGTTCTTGACGTTCTCCACTGGTCGGGAATCCTCTCCTTCTGAAGGTAAGATGTCAGGTGCGACGCGAGAATCTTGTGTAGACGTTGTCCTCCGGCTCGCAGAAATTCGGCGGAAAAATAGTCTGGTCCTGAAGCCGTGGATGTCTTCATGGTCTGAATCGCCGTGCGCACTTCAGCAGGCAGAATTCGTGGTGGTACTTCTCCAGTGGGAACAACGGGCATCGGCACGGGTGTTGATGAGCGGAAGAGGTTGGTGTAGAAGTCCTTCGCGAGAGACTCCATCTTGTATCGGGAAGAAGTCGGAGTCCCGTCTTCGTTCAATAGGGCAGCCAGCGGTACGTGATATTCACAGAGGTCCCTTCGGCATTTCTTGAGAATTCGTCTTCCTTCGGCTGCTTCTAGTATCTTGGCTTGCCTGACTTCCTGAGATCCTCCTTCGAAACTGTTCTGCAACTGGCGTTGGCTATCAGTCGCTCGAGATGGGTTGCATTCGGATCCTGCCTCAGAAATCTTCTTCTTTCGAGCAATTCCTTGGCGGTCTTCGAAATACGTTCCAAGTTCTTCTCAGAAGTCACTGAGGCGCATTCTCTGCAGGCTCGCAATCCTTTCAGAAGCCGGTCGTAGTCGTACGTTGGGTCCTCCTCGATGGGCCAGTCACATCTTGATATGAGCTCTTTCAGCCTGTTACCGTCATAAACGACTTCCTTCCTTCTCGCGGCACTGTGACAGACTTTCTTTTCCAGCCTTCGGCTGAGTCGTATCTTCGCTCGAAGGAAGCGGTGATCGGAGCCACTGCAGAAGGATGAAACTACTGAGACATCGAGCAAGCTCCACCTTCGGTTGGTGAGAATGTGGTCAATCTCCGCGTGAGTCGTTCCGTTGGGCGATTCCCATGTACCGGCGATGTTCTTTCTTCATGAAAATGGAATTTCCATGGAAGAGTCTTGCGGCGGAGAGAAGCCCAACGAGACGGTTGCCGTCTTCGTTTCGAAGTTCATATCCAAACTTTCCGATCCTGTATTCCTCTTCTAGTGGCATCCCGATCTTCGCGTTGAAGTCGCCTCCAACGAACTTGTAGAAGGACTTCTCGTTGCGGACGACCTGCTCCACGTCCTCGTAGAAAGCATCTAATTCTGATTCGTCAGCTGCTGATGTTGGTGACTAGCAGTTAATGATGCTGATGGTCTTCTGACGTGGAGGTCGTAGTCGTAGGATGGCCAGTCGAGGTGATAGGATCTCATGCGAATCTACCAGATGGACGATACAGTGCTGGCCGTAGCTATAAAGCCAACCTAAAAATCGCTGTAATTTGCTGTCTCTTGCTCATGATTGTCTGAAAAACCACTACCCAAAATGGCTCCCAGTTTCATTGATTTTGGCTGGAAAAAATGAAAAATTTGAAAAAACGGGTTCCAAAGGCTGGTCACAGCTATAAAGCCACCTCTCATTTTCAATCAGTACTGCGTTTTCTGAATCTCATACTTTTGTACATATGCAACATCATAATATGAAACATTTGTTGCACTTGGAAGCAGTCGCCTTCTGAAAAGAAGATTCGTACTGCATTTTTCACTTTAAAATGCATAAAAAGTTACATCGTTTACAAAAAGCTGCTTTTTCATTGAAGGCCCTAGGCTTCGCCGAGCCTTTGCAATGAATACGATGAAAAGCTCTTGAATCAACATAACGTAGTCGCTGGTATTGATAAACGAGCCTCATTCTACCGAGGTGTAAGCACGCCTGTAAGCGCGCCTCTGAGAAGCAAAACTCGATTTCAAACGCGCGAAAACTTTTGGTTGGAAGTTGACACCTTGTTGCATGGCGACGTACTCATGCAAAAGCTTTCAGGCTTTTTGCAAAGACGGATTTGCCGCATTGAAGTTAAAACGCTTTGTCTGCAGTTCGGTTGTGCGCAGTATATCTCACAAGACTCCAAATTTTACAGCTTTGAACTCTCCATCAAGTCAAATCTTACTAAACTGTCAGAAAAACCAGGATTTTGAAGTTTTGAGCGGTTTTCGGCTCGATCGAGTGGGTTGTTCCGAGTGAGTCATGATCAAACAGAGTGCACCACTCATTTTTGGAAAAAAGACGTTCAAAGCGGAACCAGAATCCTCAGATTGCGATGACTTACAAGCTATGCGCACGAGTCTATCGTTGTACAAGCGACGTGCTCAGCACGCGACAGAGCTTTTTGGGCATTAGAACTCAATTTTTGCGGTTCGAAAACTCGTCTACCTGAAGGTGAGGTTGGGGCTCGTTTATCAATACCAGCGACTACGTTATGTTGATTCAACGCTTTTCATCGTATTCATTGTGAAGGCTCGGCGAAGCCTAGGGCCTTCATGCGAGTCAAACAAGTGCTTCAAAATTCAATGAAAAAGCAGTTTTTTGCAAATGATGTGACTTTTTATGCATTTTAGAGTGGGAAATGCAGTACGAATCTTCTTTTTAGAAGGCGACTGCTTCCAAGTGTAACAAACATTTCATATTATGATGTTGTATATGTACAAAAAGTATGAGATTCAGAAAACGCAGTACTGATTGAGAATGAGAGGTGGCTTTATAGCTGTGACCAGCCTTCGAAACCCGTTTTTTCAGATCTTCCAATTTTTCTCCAGCCAAAATCAATGAAATTGGGAGCCGTTTTGGTTAATGATATGTCTTAGTTTGCGCACAAAATAGTGGTTTTTCAGACAATTATGAGCAAGAGAGAGCAGATTACAGCGATTTTTAGGGTGGCTTTATAGCTAAGGCCAGCACTGTAGATGGGTGGACGACAAAACCAACGCAAAGCATGAGGCAGTCTCCATGGCGTGCCATCCGGGCAGATGTGTCGTTTTGTCCAATCCAAAAGGCGCCCTGAGTACCCTGACATCGTTCTTGCTACCACCCGGCGCCGTAGGCGGGATCGATGCGCAGGTTTATTTCTCTTCTTTTTGCTGATCGAGTAATAAAAATGTTTCCCTTACAAGAGCAGACTTAGTAGGCCAACTCTTGATTTCCACGAGGCGATCGCGTGACCTTGGATGTGGAGCGGGGAGGGATGCCTGGCGACCAGAAGAAGCCAGACAGCGGGGGATCGATTTGGCGTGGCAAATCTTCCGCCGTCTGGCACAACGGCAGGATAGAACCTTATAATAAATGGTGCACCTTATTTGTGAACGCCAGCTAATGCTTCTTCTCAGTCAGCGCATGACATGACTGCACTTTCACAGCATGCTGAAATAAACGCAAGCTTGAGTTCTTCTGTCTCACTTAGAGTGGCTTAGATTTGATAACGGAATAAAGCTAAAAACTCAAAGGATGTATAATTTTTGAAAAAGCAACACTGTTTGTTGACTACATCGCAATGAGGAATTGGCAAGAGTGGGAGGCATGTTTACTGAAAGATTGAACTACATCTTCTCTCATGGAGGAGCATGATAGAAGCTAGAAAAGAAATCAGATTTCTCAGATTTAGAGCTTTCCAGTCACATCCGAAACTTTGAAAGTTACACCTTCCATTTCAGAAAAGAAGATAGAATAATTCTAAAAATTAACTGATGTTGTAACTATTCAGGTGAACTTCCTCATATCTCATTCGCAGAATAGGCTAGGAAAAAGACGGTTTACGTCGATTTGTCGTGCTCTTACCTATCAAATGACTTGATAATTGTTGGTGCATAAAGCTCTTCCGCTAAAAAAAAGTTCCGGCGACCCCTGAAATCCAGGCCATTAGGGGGGCGGCGTGCATCTAGTAGTGAATATCTTCATTTTTTTTTGAAAAACCACAAGATTTTCTATCTAACAATTTGCATATTTAGAAAGGCAAGAAACGGGGTAAGCTGTCTCTCTTTTCTTAGCTTTCCTCTACTCGGAGATGGCAATCGTGCCAGAACAGCCGAGACGAGGGCAGTGCAAACGCTGGAACAGTGTGAAGCAAGTCTCTCGCAAACTCGTTTGCGGCTTGCTGCTCTGAGAGCCTCAGAATCACAAGAAACCCATGATTCCCAACTCGATGAGACACGCCGGGGCCATCTAAGGAGACGGCTGAAAAGCGCAATTCTCGACAGTAGTCGAATGAGGATTGAGGCTTCAAAAAGAGCGGAAACTGGTGCAGCGCATTCAGTACGGCTCGAACGTGATCGTGCTCGACATGTCCACGCTCGACAAACATCTAAGCGAGTAGATCTTTATCCCGCGGCATTCAACTACGATGCCCAGGTCGACTACTCGACCTATCCGAAGGTAGTAAGCGAAATGGATGTCATATGTGGCAAGTATCAAGCCAAGAAGTTCAGAGCCGAACCTCCTCACATGTGCTGTTCCAGCGGCAAAGTCGATCTTCCGCCTCTACGTGAGCCGCCTGAGCCACTTCGTTCATACATGTCCGGCACAAGTGCTGTGTCCAGGCATTTCTTGCAGAACATCAGGAAGTACAATGCGTGCTTCCAGATGACGTCCTTTGGCACTACAGTCGCCACGCCCGACGTTGAGGAACAGGGCTTCTTGCCAGCGTACAAGGTGCAGGGACAGATCTATCATAGAGCTGGATCCCTGCTTCCTTATGGCGATGATAGCCCCAAGCTCTTGCAGCTGTACTTCGTCTGCGACGAATAGCTGCAAGCGAATCAACGCTGCGGCATTATCGGTGGCACAAGGCCGGACGTCGTGCTAGAGCTGCAAAAAATGCTGCATCAGCACAACGAACTAGTGAGGGATTTCAAGACCAACCTGTAGCAAATGCCTACAGACGAGTATAAGGTCGCTATCCGTGCTGACAGGAGGCCTGCTGGTCAGCATGAACGACATTTCAACGCTCCGTCTTTAAGCGAGATGGCGGTGGTCTTGGTTGGTGAAGCGACTGCGACAGGCGTGACATTATCACCCAAAATCGTTGCGAAACGTTGCAGCGCGTCTCTGAAACCCATAGGTCGTATGATGCCCTGCAGTACCCACTCATGTTCTGGGATGGGGTCGATGGGTATCACTTCGAACTATGGCAGAGGAATCCTAGCACTGGTGCCCTCACCAGTAAGAAGGTATCCGCTATAGATTTCTAAGCGCATCGAATGATGATAAGGTAGGTTCACGTCCTTCAGTCACGTCGTGAGATGTCGCCAACTAATTCACCAGTTTATCGTGGACATGTACGCCAAGATTGAGAGGAGAGTGAACAGCTCCTCTTTGTTCGACGCAATCAGCGAAAGTTGCGTGCAGACGACTACATCCACCTACAGGATGCCGTGGCCGAAAATGGAAATGTCACTGACCTCGAGCAAATGGTCATATTACCATCCTCTTTCACAGGCCGCCCATGCCACGTGCACGAGTACACTCAGGACGCAATGGCCTACGTTAAAGAGTACGGGCGTCCTGATCTGTTCATCACGTTCACGTGCAAGCCGGCATGAACCGAAATTGCGGAAGAGCTCTCCCCTGGTGAAGCGCCTTCTGACCGCCACGACATCACGGCGAGAATCTTCAAACAGAAGCTCACGAAGCTTACAGACGTGCTGACCAAGAGCCACGTTTACGGAAACACTCGCTGCTGGATGTACACCGTGGAATGGCAGAAATGCGGTCTTCCGCATGCCCACATCTTATGTGGCTAAAGGAGAAAATTCGCCCAGATCAGATATCAGATAGACAGCGTCATCTCTGTGGAGATTCCCAATTGAGAAGAGGATCCTCTTCTGTTCGATGTTGTCCTCAAAAACATGATCATGATCCATGGGCCATGCGGAGCTTTAAACCCGAGCTCACCTTGCATGAAAAACGGCAAGTGTACCAAAATGTACCCTCGGCAGTTGATCCGCAAAACCAAAACGGGAACTGATGGTCATCCCCTTAACAGAAGGCGAAAGCCAGATGAAGGAGGATATACCGCCGTCATTAGAATGAGGATGAACCATTAGCCCGTGGACGGAGAGGTGGACAATAGCTGGGTGGTGCCATACACCCCTTACTCTCAAAGACGTTCAAGGCACATATTAACGTGGAGTACTGTAATTCGGTAAAGTCGATTAAATACGTCTGCAAATATGTGAACAAAGGGAGTGACATGGCAACTTTGGCCTAGAGAATGCCACTGCACCGTTTCATGAGATTGAGCGTTATCAAACGGGCAGGTATATAAGAAGCAACAAGGCAGTTTGGCGCATTTTCAGTTTCCAAATGCACTAACATTATCCACCCGTTGTTCACCTAAATTTCCATCTGGAAAATGGATAAAGAGTCTACTTCACAGCTGACAGGTGGTTGCGCGGCAAAGAGCTGCGCAACCACCTCACACAACCCTCACGACTTTCTTCCTTCAGTGCGAACACGACCCGTTTGCACGGATTTCGTTGTACTCAGAAGTTCCACAGTATTATACTTGGAACAATCAACAAAGAAATTCGCCAGAAGAAATCAAGGCGCTGAAGTTCCCGGACAACATGGCATACGTGCTGCAGATGTTTTAGGACGTATATACAGGGTGTCCCAAAAAATGTATCCACTTTTTGATTGTTAATAACTCTTTTATTATGAGGTCTTTCGAGAAGCGGTAAGCGCCATTTTGTAGAGCTGGCTTCAACTTAGATTTACAGTATAGAGCGAATCGTCCATCTTTCTCCGTTACTGTAGGTTTACGGTAGAAACTTGAAAGAGGGTTTTGCCATGAAAGGCCATATTTTGCCTCAAAAAGGAATCAAAACAGCCTGAAAACCTTTACACTAGGCCAACTAGAACTGCTGATTCTAACTGTAAAGTTCCCAACTTATTATGATGCTTCACTGAAGAGTTATGCGAGGTATGCAGTAGCGGCCAATTTCTCAATGTTCCTAAAAAGTGCGGTTACACCGTTTGGAAAGCTTCGCAATCTTGAGAATAGTTGAGTATTGAACTCAGCGTCCCTAAAAACCCTATTACACAAGTTTTACATCTTTTTGAAATTTTTTGAAACGGCAGCTTTTCCCACAGTGACACCATATGTTCCAAATTTCTACCGTAATCCTACAGTAACGAAGAGCGGTGATTCGCTCCATACTGTAAATCTAAGTTGGAGCCAGCTCTACAAAATGGCGCTTACCGCTTCTCGAAAGACCTCATAATAAGAGAGTTATCAACAATTAAACAGTGGATACATTTTTTTGGGACACCCTGTGTATTGTACATCCTAAACACGCCGAATGCTTCTACCTCAGATTGTTGCTCCATACAAGCCGAAGACCGACGTCTTTCGCAGCATTGAGGACTATCGATGGAGAGGTTTGTGAGACCTACAGAAGAGCAAGCCAAAGACTTGGCTTGCTTGAAGATAATCAGCACTGAGACAGAACTCGAACTCTCGCAAAAGCATCAGCGACAAGTATCGCTACTCAGCTAAGAAGTCTCTTCGCTATTATCTTGACGGCCTGTCAACCAAATCCTCAAGCACTTTAGGAGAAGTACAAGGAGGCTCTGGTGAAGAGGTACTCAGAGAATGTCGCAAAGTGGCACCCTCTGCAGACATCGATTACTCCCCGAGATATTCAGCCGAGCGTTGATACTGCTTGAGGATACGTGTGCATAGATGACCGGTTAAACCCTCAGGGAGCTCGGTTTGCCGTCACCATACACAGAGATGACCAAGCACTCGAGAGCGATGTTTTTTAAGAGAGATGCTATGATGTCGATTAGCTGTCCACATTTGTAGAGGCCAACAGACCTCTTCTTACGGAGGACCAAGAGTTGGCTTACCGTACTGTTCTGGACACGATTTCCAGTGACAAGGGTGGGCTACTCGTTCTCGACGCTCCAGGTGAAACAAGGAAAACGTTTCTCGTCAGTCTCCTACTTGCCAAAATTCGCAGACAAGGAGGAATCGCACCAGTGGCATTCTCAGGAATTGCCTCAATACTGCTAGAAGGAGGCCGAACTGCTCATTCAGCCTTCAAGATTTCTTTGGACATCTTCGGAGCACCCTGTATGCAGGATAAGCAAGAGCACAGGGAAAGTCAAGGTGTTGCAAGAAACCAAATCAGTTTGGAACGAGGTGCACCACGACGCATAAGAAGCCCCTATAAGTTCTTGACTGCACACTACAGGACATAAGAGGAAGCGACAGGGCTAATTTGTGGGGCCGTCGTGCTAGTGGCAGGCGATTTTCGTCAAACTCTGCCAGTGATGCGGTCGACTCCAGCAGGTGAGCTGGATGCTTGCCTTAAAGCTTCTCATCTCTGGAGACATGTTCGACGCTGAATCTCACGACGAACATGCGAGTCCATCTCCTTGGCGATGAGACTGCCCGAAGCTTTGCGCAACAGCTGTTGCTTCTTGGCGAAGGCAGAATTCTGGTTGAACCAGCTGGATTACCTTTCCTCCAGACTTCTGCAATATGGTTCAATCGATAGGAGAACTTGGATAAGGTCTGCCCAAACATTGCCACCAGAGTGGATTTGCGAACGAGTAATTCTGGCACTTAAAAATGAGCAAGTGAATTCTATCAATTCAGATTCTAAACAGCCTACCTAGACCAGTGTCAAGTACACATCCGTTGATAAGATAGTTCAGCGTGAACAGGCTGTTTAGCTCCCACTGAGATCTTAAATTCACTCGAGTCCAATGGGCTACCACCTCACAGACTTGATCTGAAGGTGGTTTGCCAATCATGCTCCTTCGTAACATCAACCCACAGAAGATGTGCAATGGTACAAGGCTTTGCATCAAGAATTTCATGCCAAACGTCATAATAGCAATCATATTAGTGGAGAAGTTTGGAGGTGAATTCGTTCATATTCCACGAATCCCCATGGTCCCTCCGATATGCCCTTTGACTTCAAGCGACTGCAGTTTCCGGTCAGGCCTGCACTCCTATGACGATCAACAAAGCGCAAGGACAGTCTCTGCGAATAGTAGGACTTGGAAACTCACTGTTTTTCGCATGGTCAGCTGTACGTGGCGTGTTCGAGGGTCGGGAGTCCGGCGAACCTGTACATATATGCGCCCGAAGGGAGCACAGCTAACGTAGTGTATCTCAGGGTGCTAACATACTCAGATAATCGCCGGGGGCAGGCGGTCCGCAAACTCGCGCTTTTCTGCAGGCGGTCAGCAGAATTTTGGGGCGTGGCCAAACCTTCAGCGGGCGGTACTTTCGCCTTCTGCCAGCGGGCAGCAATACAAAATTTCCTGCAAGCGCTCCGCAAATAATTTCTTTCAGCGAGCGCTGGCCAAATTTTCAGCAAGCGCTCGGACTCTTTTTAGGCATTTTCGGGCGTACGTCGAGCGCAGGTAAGACTCTGTGTGGCAGAGGTGTCACCGTTGGTTTAGTTACTCAAGTTTGAGGTACTTTCTCTCAGCGGAAAGTACCTGAGGGTTGAGCGGTCCTCCACAAAGGACCGTGCGGCCCTCGAAATTTTTGCACATTCTCGCGGAAAGTCCGCGAGAATGCGGCCACTGCGCCGCAGCTAATCCATAAAGAAACCGCGATTGTTCTTCAAGCTTTCGTCTTTAATTTCGCCAAATTTCTTCTAAATTTCTGCAAGCGGGCCGCAAAAAATCAACGAACTATTTTTCCGGTGCCCGCCTGCCCATAAATCGCATCGCCGCTTGCCCCCGGCGATTATCTGAGTAACTGCATGCTGTAGTATAGCACGATATTCATTTGTTGAGTGCCATTCTATTGGAAAATCCAAAAAGATTGGAAAATATAAAATCCAAAAAAGTTGGAAAATACAAAATCAAAAAAAAATGGCAAAACGAAAACCCAAAAAATTGGCGACCAGCGGCGGTCAGGGCAGGTGGGTGGGACAAAAAGGAGCTGAGCAGTCTAATCGAGCTTCCTTCCTTACCGATGAATTCCGGGGAAAGCCTAGGACCTGCTCAGCCAAACCGTCTAAGGGTAGGAACGAGACTGTTCAACTAAAAAGCCGAAGTTGTATCCCTTTTCCTGAAAAACACAACTTCGGCTTTTTTTACCGAAGTGTACGTGGTGCCGGGCGGAGCCGGGTATGCTAGCTAGTCGTCCATATATCGGAACCCAAAAAGGCGATTTTTATTACTGGCCCTATGAAATAAGTATGTATACATACCAAGATAACGTGAAATCTGCCAGTAAAAGGCTAAAATTACTTCCCCGTGGTACACCAACTTTTTGTTAGGATGGATATACTAAATCTACAAAAACTGTTGCCAAGAATATGTCTATGTTAATAAGTAATAATACTGTTAACATAAGTTCAAATGGAGTAAGAACACAATTTCAACAACACATGTACCCTGACCAAAAAAATTCAAAAGTCCCCTTTTATCCGTTAAGACATGTGAGTAACTTTTGAACAGTCTTCCTGCTAAAACATATCACGTCGGACCCATAGGACACAAATACGACTGATCTCGTGTTAGAAAGACTTCTAGTGGCGATAAGATATCTCATACACCGTTAGAACGTCATAGCATATCGGATTAAACGTCAGTGTGCAGCACGTGGGCAAAGTTAGATGAACACAAATCGCTCAGGGTACAAAGGCAGATCCGGTCAGAACAGGGATCAGCCAATAACGGCGTCGCAGCAGCCGTGTCTTGGCGCGATTTTCTGCTTCGTTAATGGCGTCACTGTATCGTGGGGTGGGTCTGATTACAATTCTGAAGCTTCTTCGCTCCAGAAGCCGTAATTTTGCACTTGCAGTTGGACTATAGTTTGCATGGGGAGCCCTCCTCGATAATACGATGAAACTACGTGCTTCCAAATCTGCCCAAACACTGTCTTTAGTAGAATTTACCTTGAGGTAGGACCTCACGTTCAATGATTAAAATGGCCTCTGAACGTGGGTAGTCAAATTTGTACCAGATATTCTACGAGAAAGCAACACAACCAACAAAGATCCGCATAGTCGTTTCAGCTTTTCACCAATTTTATGCCACTTGACAAATTGACTTGGCAAATAAGGACTTTTAAACGCTCATAACTTTTCTACGCAGAGTTTCTCAGCAAAAGGGAAGCAGATTTGGAGTCAACGCTCAAAGTCGCGCCTAGTGATATACACCCATTTTCGATTCGCCAAAGTGACTTGGTATCCTCCCCATGTAAGGAGAAACTATACCATATTTTAGAACTAAAGTTAAAAAGTAAATGGATCTAATACTGGAAATTTTTGTCGCAACAAGAAGATTGTTAAGCAGCAGTGAGTATACGAAATACTAAAGACATAAACCATAGCAATGTTTACGGCATATGTACACGAATGGTTGGAAGTGCCTTGCAAAGATTGAAGGACTTGATAGTCTGCAGAAGCTTAACCAAAGTAATCTTTCCAGTTTCTGAAAAATGTAGCTTTTGCAAAAAGTTCTAGATTGCAGATTTGCGGAGCAATATTGCAAGTATTGGCAGTTTTTTTCTTCATCCTTAATTCCGGTTGTGACCATTGTTAAGCGTAGGGTCAGGCGCGCCCGACCTGGGGGGTCGTATGGGGGGTAAGAGCAAGGGGAGAGGTCGTAATCAAGAAACAAATTTGTTCAAATTGAAGAAATACTGCGATCGAGTAAGGTGAAGAGAAAAAGAGCTTGATCGCGAATCTCACAACTCCACCAGAGAAATGACTGTCATGAACAGCATGCTGATTAACTCGACAAACGAAGTCACAGCGAATTGCAATTCTTCATCTTACCCTACACATGCCGTAAGGTCACCAATTCTGTTTAACCTGGGTATAATTTATCCTTAATCAGCATGCCAAATCACCTCAACGAGCTCTACAAACCATTATTCATTACATTTTCTAATCTTTCCTAGCGTCTAAAAAGCATGATTTTTGAAGATGATTAACTTGATCACAAAAGTAAACGAAGTCAGATTTTTTGTATTCATAACGGAGTATTACTCTTTATCAGTCTATGGTAAAATTGGATTTCTTAACGCTTTCAAATAATAGATTAAGAAGTGCTGCCAAAATGTTAATCACCGCTTCGCTTTCTACTTCGAATGCTTCAACTCCACCGATCACCACAAAACCAAAACTAGTCAAGATAAGCTCAAACACCTGTCGTAGAATCTTTGTAGTTTATGCTAGCGAATCATATAAAACTAAGGCGGAAAAGCACCTTCTGTGATAAAGTTAATCGGGTCAAGCGCAACCCTTCAAAAGGTCAGGCCGCCTGAACTGTTTAGGGGTTGCGCGTGACCCCCTTAACTTGCCTTCAATATCCAAAAATCGCTCCATCCCTGGTGTGAATATTGAGATCATAGCTTCTTCTTGCTACTGCGAATTTTGGAGCCGTACGCCAAAACCCTAAAAATTTATGGCACTTTCAATAGGCCGATTCACATCAAAATCAGCCGTCAAACCACGTGTGATTGTAAAGTACAGTCACAGATAAGCGGGCGTACAGTTTCAAAAACCTGAAACTTTCTGAAAGAGGATCACACTTTGAGGTTCCGGAGGTCAAGGGTAGGATGAAGAAGTCGTAGGACGTTCTTGGGGGAGGAGGATCGTTTTTGAAAGACTTGGCCTGATTTCTTGCTCAACTCTGGTTGTGACTTATGATGCTGCGGGCGCTACCAAATTTGTTATCAGCATGCCTCTCATCCCAATGGTGATAGCTTGTCTTAACTTAAACTGTAAAACTTGAACAAAAAACACAACTAGACTTTTGTGCTAGCATTTATCTCTTTGTCAACATAGTACATACACCGCAAAGCACCATGAAACGTCAACTCTCCGAGTAAAACAAAAAATGGAAATTCCTTACGGTTGGTAAAGGTAATCCAGAAAGTCAACATCGTTCATCTTTTAACAGATGCAGCGCTAAAAACCGAGACATTTGTTGATAAACATGATTTTCTAGGGACGCTAGGTGCTTGGCTCGTAATGAGATTACACTGAATTACGTTTTTTATCAAAAATCAATTCTAATCGTTCATGTTGCTCTTGTTCTTATTTGATAAAATATTTTTACAACAGTAATTATGGCGCAAAAAGAAAACACAAGATCTCCGATTACGGCATTTGGCTAAAGTTAAAACCAGAGCTTTCACTCATAGTACGCAGCTTTACTCAGAAACAGCTTGAGTGGTATTTACTTACTTTTATTTACTCTACTCGGGGAACACGAAAAAGAGTATAGGAGGGAATAATTTACACTCTTTTCAAAGCGTAGTTCTGGGTATGTTCTAAAAATAAGTGAAGCGGTTGGATGCACGGTTCAGCTGTTGACAAGTTATACAGATTGAAAGCGAAATTCTGAGCTTCACAGCTTTTATGCTTGAAACCTAAGCAAAGCCAATCAGGTCAGACTATCCAGTTGACGCAAACACCAAGCTTTTACATTTAGTTAACTCAAATCTTCAATTTCTTAGATCTTACATCTCGAATTTGCGCAAAAATCCCTCAGGACACCTTCAAGGCTGATGGGCTCGGCATGCTTTTGGTCTACTTTAGTTGAATACGTAGTCAAGCTCTTGGAAAATCCCATCTGAAGAGTTATCCAATAGAAAAAGAAGTGAAAGTTTGTTAGAGGCTTGTACTTAATCAAACAAAACTTCCCTTGCGTAGAAAAATTTTGTTATGAATTGAGTGAGATCTAACAATAAGTGACCACTGTCACAGTTCATTCGAGCTGGGGGGATCGAAGTCGAAATGACAGCTTTTCGGCCGATGTTAGCTTGAATTAATCGCTTTTTGAAATTTTCAGACTACAAAACACTGTATGAATATCTTTGCTAACATTAACTTCGCTCTAACTGAAACGGGTAAGACTCTTTCGATATTGCTACGAAGTGTACCGGTTAGAGTGCTGAAGGTAACGTGCACTTCTTTGCGAGCAAATTTAATCTATTGTCAACTTTCAAAAACCACAGAGAACGTTCAAAAGTGCGGGGAGCTAGTATTTTACTTTCCGATGAAAGGATGAAAGGATGGACGAGCTTACATGAAAACAAAGAATTTCCCACACATATCAATCAAAAGCAAGTAATTTTAACCTTCGAGTATTGATAGCCTAATCTAGTACTAGCGCTCAAACCTTTAACGGAACCTATCGTGGCATGCAGTTAATCGTCATCAAGCCTCATAAATTCTTAGAAACTGCTTCTCTGAAGAAAATCAGCAGCACAGTAAGCCATAATTAAGCCAAAAATAGCTACCGCTTATAATCCGTCAAGAAAATCAACGAACTCAGCGAACCTCAACGACATTCGCTTCGCATCGCCTTATCTTGATTCAGAGTAGATGAATTCCGAAAACGATGGCACCTTCGACTCAGCTCGATAAAGGTATCTTCTGATATATACAGTGGAGTAGATTTTTGCTAACAAGCATAAAGTGCAAATGTGCAAGCGCCCACTTGGACACGATAGAAGTAAGAATATAAGAATCATTTCGGTTTATGATATGTCACTCATTGTACAATGAACTAAGCAGTAAGTAAGTTAGAAGCGTACCGTAATCGAAATCTAAAAAGATTCGTGAAATTCTTGTCCAAGCGGGCATTTCTATATATACAGGGTGTCCCAAAAAAATGTTAACACTGTTTGATCGTTAATAACTCCCTTGCTTTCAAGTCTTTCGCCGAGCATTAGGTACCATTTTGTAGAGCGAGGATAAACTTAGATTTACAGTATCAAGTGAATCATCCAACGCTCCTCGTTACTGTAGAATTACGGTAGGAAATTCCAGCATGTGGAACCGTCGTGAAATAAGCACTCTGACAAAATTTTATTCAAAAAATCTGAAAAATCGTATACTAGGGTTTTCGCGCACGCTGATTTTACTACACTACTTTTTACGAGTGTTTTCAGCTTTTGTGACAGTGTAATCACGTTTTTGACACATGCTGGGAAGTAGTTAGATGATTCGCTCGATACTGGAAATCTAAGTTTATCCCCGCTCTACCAAATGGTACCTAAAGCTCGGCGAAAGACTTGAAAGCAAGGGAGTTATCAACGATCAAACAGTGTTAACATTTTTTTGGGACACCCTGTATATATATATATATCAGTGGCGTACCCAGGATTTCGGCTCGGGGGGGGGGGGGCGCGACAAAAATTTTTTTGTAAAGAAGGTGCGTGGCGTTAGCCACGCACTCCGAAAAAAATGTTTGGGATGCTTTTCAAAACTTTTGAGTGTCCCCGACCCCTAAAATCTGGAAAAAGGGGGCGTGGCGTGAGCCACGCCCCCGAAAAATTTTTTTTACAAAGCTAATTAGAATTTTTAAAAATTTTTAAAAATTATTCTAATTATTTACAAAAATAAACAAGTCACTTGCACATTTTTGTAACCCATATAAGTAACTTTCAAAAATTTCGCGACCCATTCTCGGGGGGGGGGGGGGTGCGCCCCCCCGCCCCCCCCCCTTGGTACGCCACTGATATATATATATATATATATATATATATGTATAGGTACAATACCACCCATGGAATGTGCAAAATTTCGTGATTGTCGCGGTATTCCGGGAAGTCCGTAATCTGCGACATTTTCGGAATTCCGCGACACGACACTCCCGGATGTTGCGCAATCTTGGAAATGTCGCGGACCGCGGCATCCGCGGAAATATAGCACATTCCGTGAGGGGTATTGTTGAAGAGCTTCGTCGAGTTCAACCAAAGCTGTGCTTTTGAATTCAGAATTCCTCCATTTTGTACCAAAATATGGCGATGCGCAACGGACTCCAGAGCTACGGCACCTTATAAGTAATGTAATAAAACAAGCACAGAACTTCTGAGTTAGAAGCTAAGCCTTGAGTGTGTAAAAGTGTGTCTTATCTACAATTAAAGCTCAGCAACTCCACAAACTTCAATGAAGCGCTTTTTACCTTATTCGAGAAAATGCTCAGCGATTTACATGATTTCCATGTGAAACGAACGAGTACACTTAATGCAATCCAAAGGAAAAAATAAGGCAAGTCCCAAATTTTGCTTATCTTCCATATCTTGAATGTTGGGTAAAAAACTTAAGAGACAAAGTTGCAGCAATGCTTAGAACAAGCAAGTCTTATGTGCCCAGCTCTCAGAGACGCTTTTTTACATTTTTCTTTTTTTCGCACAAAATCAGCGCAGCTGAAATGTTGCTATGTCTTGCATAGTAATTGTTACGCTAGAGTATGGCAAATAGCAAAACAGTGCATGACTTCATTGATAAGGAAACTATTGCGGATTTTGGGGTAATTTTGGGATTGTAGCATTCTAATGAGGGATTCTTGCAGAGATTGGGAATTAAACTATTAAGGCCCAGCTGCAAGTGGGTGTACTCTGCATTGAACATCATGTATGCGTGCAAAGCAAAGTATAAAGCTGCATCATCAGTCAGATAAAAGTGTGCGACGATTATCTAAAAGACTTTCAAAAGAAAGTTATTGAGATTACGACCACACTCATAAAACCAGCAAATCATTGGCTGTTCTGTAGCTTTTGGCTAACGGAAACTATGCTGCTGTTAGTGCAAAGCTTCTTTAACATTGCAAACATGAAAGTGTTCTAAAATTTACTAGGTCTTTATCTACGAAAATTTTCAAGTACAAGGATCATGGATTGTCGCGCTCTTCACCTTTTACTGCCAGCGGCGATTATTTTGTGGTTCTTAACCTACTGTCGAAGTTGCTTGCTGCAATTAGTGATAACATATCTTCGAGTCATTTTCAAATCAGTGGACTGTGAGACAGCACTAGGCGCGATTATAATTAATTAGCTACGGCTCCCTTACCAATAATTTTTCAGTAAACTCTCTAGCCTGGCAAACTGTAAAAATGTGTTCTACTGAGAGCATATATCCAACAAAAATGAAAGAGATAAGAAAACAAGGAAATCACTGGGAATGAGCGTCGATGTAGTTTGTCACTTAGCGCAAATAACTGAGTATGAGTTACGCATGACTTGACGATAAACATAAAAAATTGCCATAGAATCAATTGGGCACACTGTTGCAAAACTTAGGCTTCGTAGAAGTTGGAAGTCTCCTTTCCGCATCTTTCTATCATAAATTTTCCACATTTAGGTATATGCTGGATTTGCGGGGCATAGTGTGCAGAAATAATGCCGACAAAAAAAGGTTTTTTAACAAGGTAGTACTTGATGTTAGCAAACTCTATATCAGATGGCGATCGCTAATGGATTTAATATATAGGAAAAAATAAAAGGTTAGCTACATAATGGTTATAACTATTTTAAATATGGCTATATGCTTTAAGTACCAGCGAAAATTAGAGAAAAGTGCTCAATGCTTTAGCGACAACCTCAAAAGACACTTCTTGCATTCAGAAAACAAGTGCTAAGCGAAAAATCCCACAACGAGAAGAATTGCAGTTTACTTAATTCTAAAGCCGTTTGCACTATTGCACTTGAAGGCTCGCCCGCTAGGCAGAAAGTGTTTGATTACTCAAAAAGATTAGGTTAGAGTGTTAAACTCTTAAGTTAGATTTTACGTTAGTCAGGAGTCGCTTAGTTTTCACTAAGTAAACAGATCACAAATATCATTTTTCGTCGAGGCGCTGAAATTCTAGTCATAAAGAATACCTTTACCCAGTCGTAATTACTTATTTACACTTCTGTCATCGATCGGAGAACAAACAGATGAACTATATAAAGTAGAGAGAAACTGCAAACTCCTCATCGCTTCGGCACGTCTACAAGCACTCACAGGTAAGCCTGACTTGAACTCCATACATTTCTCAGTGCGAGTAGTACTGTGCATCATAAGGAGATGTAGTGAATTCATGAAGCATGCTGTATTGTGCACAAGCTTCTTGCGCTAAAGAAATGATTCCTCTTCAATTCTATGTAGTACGTATTTGCTGCAAATGAGGCCTAAAACACAGTGAAAACTAGAAGTACCTCAAAGCACTTAAAAATCATTTTTCTTGAAAAAATGATTCAGTTGAAGCAATTTGTGTAAATTGGCAATGAATTCTTTCATAAGTGTTCTTTATATCAATTATGAACGAGATTTAAGCATTTTTTGGGACGGGAAGTAAAGAGGATCTATTAATCCACCGTTTCTCAAACACAAAGCGTAACTCAGCTATAAAAGATTTGTATTTTAGTGCTGTACGAGCATAGATGCCGTTTGGAATGCGCACGATTGAAAACACTTACCTTATTGGTAGATTAACGACTAGTCATCTTTTCTATTCTCGTGGCAAAGCATCAAAAGTATAACTGAAGAGAAAGGTATTTTCTAAAAAAGTGGCTACAAATCCATAAAAGCATAAATGTTCTTCACTAGTCACATAAGAGACATTCTGAAACTTATTATTACACTGGAAAAAAAGAAGAAAGCACTCCAATATTTAATGGCCAAATTAGTTAAAAGGAATTTAGTTGTCCTTTTCGGAAAAACATGATCTTTCTTCAGCAAGTTTGGAGTTACAGTAAACTCTGCTGACGCTATCTCAAATTTCAGGATGAAGACAACTGCTTGCCTTGTTGCCATTCTGCTCATCTACAACTTCACACCGGCCTGTGGAAAAGTGCTCAAAGACAAGACATCACGAACCAAGAGGCAATGTATTGGTATTGTTTGCTGTATTACTGGAGGCACTGGCTCTGCCGCCGACTGTGGCACTGGTGCGGCTGCTCCATCTGCAGCAACGAGTTACGCTGCACCCGCGGCTGCTACATCCTATGCTGCTCCTGCTGCTCCAACAAGCTATGCAGCTCCAGCTGCTACATCCTATGCTGCTCCCGCAGTAAGCACAAGCTATGCTGCTCCTGCTGCTCCAGCCGCCACATCCTACGCTGCCCCAGCCGCTTCCGTATCGTATGCCGCACCGTCTGTCTCCTATGCAGCTCCTGCTGCAACGTCTTATGCTGCACCTGCTGTTTCTACAAGCTATGCAGCTCCAGCTGCTACATCTTATGCTGCTCCCGCAGTTTCTTATGCTGCACCAGCTGTCACCAGCTATGCTGCACCAGCCGCCACTAGCTATGCTGCTCCGGCTCCCTCCGTATCCTACGCTGCACCAGCTGCACCAGCTGTCACCAGCTATGCTGCCCCTGCCCCCTCCGTATCCTATGCTGCACCAGCTGTCACCAGCTATGCTGCACCAGCTGCCCCCAGCTATGCTGCACCAGCTGCCCCCACCTATGCTGCACCAGCTGCCCCCACCTATGCTGCACCAGCTGCCCCCACCTATGCTGCACCAGCTGCCGCTCCCGCTGCGGCTCCAGTTTCCACCGGAGTTTCCACCGTCTCATCTTCACAGTGTTGCTGTGTGTCCTGCTGCATTATCGGCAATGTCTGCTGCTGTTGAGTCCTTTTACAATATCGGCCACTCAATTCTGCCATTTTACATGCTATAGTAAAAGCTGCAGCAAGAGTACTGCCAAGTTTTGATCTATGAGTGGGCCACAAGTATTTCTCTGGAGACTATATCTGGTTGATGTAGCTTTTGAACTGCCGCAATTGCTGCCATAAATTGTCATTCAAGGTTTATTTCATAGTGAAGCTACTGTTTAGTAGCTTACGCTAGCTTTCGAAAACGTAAATCTGATTAAATAAATCGTTTTACTTGTACAAAGTTCAGTCGAGTCTTAGCAACTTAATCTTCTTGTTCGAATGCGCGGCCTATTCTGTTTAAGCAAAGAATTCGCAGTGATTGTGAGAGGTTATATTATACTTAGGAGTTACTACGAAGTGCTCCTAGCCATTAAGCTATTCTTCAACAAAAACGAAGCAATGCTGTACATCTAGTCAAGAGCTAAGCTGGCTGTAAGAAAGTTATGAGTCAAATAAAAGCAATTGTTTCAACCGATTTTTTCAAAATAATAGTTCTTCCTCTGACCGACAAACTGACCAATGGCAAACTGGATGAAACAGATAAAGCGGATCAAGTATGACGCGTGCCTTAGGTCAACGTCTGGTCAAGTACACTGCTGTACGTATAGCGAAACATTTGCTGATTTTTTAAATCTATGTCGTTTTGTTCCTGTCCATTTATAGGAAGCACGAGATAACTTCGTTCTTCGGGTCATTCCGCTTGTGAGATCTGTCAAATAATCTCCTCTCATTGCTGAGTATATGACTGTCTAGAAATGAATAGAATCTCGAACGGTAGTTGAAATTTACACTTATTTCACATTTTCTTTGAAGCAGGGAATATTACGCTATGAGACTTTTATTTGCGTTGTTCTTCTACAGAAGTATTCTTTGAAAATGTGTATAGATATAATTGACTAATAACCATGAACAAGCCTATCTTACAAGATGATGAACAATGCTTGCAGAAATAGGAGACTGCACCAGCTCTAATAGCGCGAAAAATCAGAGTGTCACAGAAAGCGCAAAATCTGAGTGATACCTTCGTGATAGTAACGAGATTAGTTTGTAGTACTGGTACAAGTTAATCATATTTTTACTCATGAGGAAGATATCTAGTAGGATATGAGTCACCTGCAAAATGAACAGCGAAACATATGGGAAAGTAAATTGATTCAGCCTCGTCGGGGAAATAACGAACAGCTGCCATAAGGAACGAAAGCAAATAAAATCGATAAAAATATCGTCTAAAATAATTGTCAAGGAAAGTTTCAGCGAAGCAATAAACCGAACACGGATCCGTAAAAAATAGCGTTTGACTGTAAGAGCGTCCACCATAGACAGATTCCTACATGAGCAAGATGCTACTTTGCAAGCAAGTACTGGTTGTGATCTATTTCAATTTTCTTCAAAAGTGGAACTAGACTGAAAAAGGATGTAGCAAAATTTGTTTTCGCGCCTACAAAACTGGTTGTTTCGATGGTGTGCGATTTTCCACCAAACTGGCACGCTAACTCGCCTAGACTAATAAGAACTTCAAATGTGCTCGAGGGGAACAGTGTTATGGTAGCGAAGGAGCAGCGCCATAACTTCATTGCAAAATATGTCTACGATAGACTTTATTTTGAAGTGCCAAAACGAATAGTAGTAAAAACTTCACGTAATTGAACCAAACAGCATATAAGCAAAAAAATAAGTGCACACCGGGACATACTGCACGGGTTTCCTTCCGATGAATCCGCGCCGCTTTAAACACTCTAGCTCCTTAAAAGAAGACTTTTTTCAGCTAAATGTACTCAAGATTGCAGTGATGAATAATGTGTAGGAAGAAAATTAACTCACATTTGCTTTTGTTGCTATCCCGACATACTGTGCATCAACAGCGTTAAAAATCTCACACTGAGGTCACTTATTTAGTGCAGCTAACATATCCGCCAAAACTTACGATAACGATGAGAAATGTGCTGGTCATAGAGAACTGAAAACGCAACCAATCTTTGAGAATTCGCTTTTCTAAAATATATATTTTTAATGTCACCATTAGCTCGTATGAATATTCCAGAAAAAGTTAAAGAGAGGAATTGTTCTTATGATCCTTCTTCCACCATGACTCTCCGCTATTTTTACGTTTCAATGGCAAACCGTAAATTAACATCTTCCGACTGAAACCTATACTTGTTTGAAAGCTGTCTGCTTAGTTTATAATGATCATCCTTACGATTTCAAGTGTGACGCTCTAAGCAGTGACACTGGCCAGTATCGCGAATTGAAGCGCCAGTCTTGGAAAGCCGACCACTGCTATATTGCAGGTTCATTGACGATTGTTTCATGATCTGTTTAACACAAGCAGCGCATGACAATTGTTTCAGAATATTTAATGAGCAATTTGCACACATTAAGCTTATGAGGGAAAGGCCTAGCGATGAATGGTTGCCTTTTTTGAATGCGCGAGTAATACAGGGTGTCCCCAAAAAAATGTTAACACTGTTTGATCGTTAATAACTCTCCTGCTTTCATGTCTTTTGCAGAGCTTGAAACACCATTCTGTAGAGCGAGGCTCAGTTTAGATTTGTAGTATGGAGCGAATCACCGTTCGCTATTCCTTACTGTAGGATTACGGTGGGAATTTCGAAGAAGATTTTAGGCCATCAAAGGCCGGTTCTGCCTCGAAACGGAGCCAAACAAGCCAAAATCTCTTGTTCCATGGTAATGAAAGCCGCTCATTTCGAATATGAAATTTCCACTTTACTATGATGCTTTTTTTCAAAGCTATCCTAGGTAAACTGTAATATGACTTCCTAGCAGCGTCAAAAATGCGTCATTACAATTACACCGTAAAAAAGCTGAAACCACTTGTACAACAGATTTTTGCAAAAAACGTTCTTGTCAAATGGCATATTTCACAACTGTTCCGCGTGTTGAAAGTTCTTACCGTAATCTTACAGTGAGGAAGAACAAACGGTGATTTGCTCCAAACCATAAATTCAAGTTGAACCTCGCTCTACAGAATGGTGCCTCATGCTTGGCGAAAGAAATGAAAGCAAGGGAGTTATCAACGATCAAACAGTGTTAACATTTTTTTGGGACACCTTGTATACCTCGGGTGTGCGCATGCCAAAACGGTACCGCAAGCCAAGTAATGAGAAAGCTTTTGTCCACTTTCGATTAGCTCATCCGAGCCAAACAAAGAAAGCTATCTTCCGATGAAGTGAGCACTGCTTTTCGACAGTGTTTGAGGGAATGTGGGTTGAAAAATACAGTTGCAATAATGAAAACACCCCTTAATAACCATAAAAGCATTTTTCGCAATCGTTTCTACGATCGCGGTTGCACTACACTGCAGAATTGCATTATATATCCTGAGGGTAGTTGCGGAGACTGCATGATGGTGGGGGTCATTTATCTTATCACGGCGCGTACTGCGGCGACGAGTACATAAACGAGACAGTGCGGCAGCTATACGTTCGCATTAACGAACACTTAGACGGCAAAGATAGCTCACGAACTTCCACCCCACTCACAGACGCTGAAACACGCGGAGACAAATTTCAACATATCAGTAAAAATCCTGGCGCATGAAATACAGACATCGGCTCGCAGATTATAGAGGCCTTTTGGATCCATGCCAAAAGCGTTATGAATCGTAAAGAAGAAGCCTAATCAATCGTGAACTCGCTCCGTACCTGGGTCAGGCAGTTGACTATCAGTCTACCTAAGCCTTAGAGTTTTGTTTGCATAGTTGCAGAAACGTTAGGTCGGATAGTTTGCAAGTCCATTCCAGGCTCTGAAAAAGGCGACTTGCCGAAACGTCAGCAATTTACTGTTAACAATCTCGGGTCACGGCTCAGTATCATGAAGCACAAATCATGATTTGGCCTACGAAGAAGCCGTAAGATGACAATGACGAACAGAAAACTGACAACGAGGGGATACTTAGTGGAAAGCACCAATCCAGATGAGACATATATCATTTTGAAGCGCTTGAAACGCTGATTCCAAATCTATAGTTCTTAGCCGCTGAGCGGTTTTGTAAAAAGAGTTATGAGGTGTTTCCCTCCAAGGTAGGCGCCCTCCAGCAGGTCTCCTCCCAACTATGAGCATTGTAGAGGAGTACCAGCTGGTGGCAATTGGCCTAATGGTAAGTGACTTGCTTGATAAAAAGAGTGTTAAGGTTTTAACCACCTTCGCCTGCAATTTTATCGCACTTTTTGCAAATTTGAGCTTTCAAATGCTTCAGAGCCCTAGAGCATAAAATTTCTGATGATACTGATGCTATTCAAAGTTAGAAGTGTTAAAAAACCAAAGTAACGCTAGTGTTATGATCCTTATTGTAATCCTCATTCAAATTACTTACCACTGGGCCAGGTACCATCTGGTACTCCTATAAGTGTACATAGATAAGGGGAGATCTGCTGGAGGGTGCCTCAGCCACAGAGGAAAACAACCCTCATAACTCCTTCTACGAAACCGCTCCGCTGTTTGAAACTACAGATTTGGAATCAGCGTTTTAAGCGCTTCGACATATATATATATGTCTCATCTGGATTGGTGCTTTCGACTAAGTAACCTCTCCATGTGAGTAAAAGTGACAACAACCCGATGAGCAGTACTCATGATTTTTGTTCCAGCCCATGCCTGAACATTCATGAACCCATTTACTACACTAGCAACAGAACTAGCAAATTTGCAACATGTCGCAAATGAAAAGTGTTGATGACTGACGATTGACAGAAAGTTATACAGCATGAAAAGGTTAGAAAAAGATTAGACAGAAAGTTATAGAGCATGGAAAGGTTAGAAGAAAATAAGGTCTTGAAATAGATAGTCTTATGATCTTTCGCAAAAACGTATGAATAAAAGTAGGAAATAAAAAAAAGTAGAAAACATGCGGAAGAAATGCGACAAACTAATTTTTGCTGCTTAATGCAGTTTTCATAGTTTTCATAGTTTTCATAGTTTCGGTTTTCCTACTGCAACCAGAGAAAAATAGCCTGTCGAGGAATAGAGGTCATGAAGAATCCCTCTATAACAAAAAAATGGCAAAGCATTGATTAGCACTTTTTGAAGCCACCTTTAAATTCGTTGCCGGAGCCCGCCTACCGTATCGTGCGCGACGTTGGCCTAAATTTTTGTTTGGGTTTTTTTGAGTGCGTGGTTTTTGTGTGCGTGTTATGGTTTTTGTGTGCGTGTTATTTTTTGTGTGCGTATTTATTTCTGTTTGTTTTATTTCTGTTTCCTTTGCATTGTTATGATTATTGATTCGTGCGTCTAGCACGTTTGGTCAGGCAGCACTCTTACGAAATGCGTATGGGCTAAATCATTGTATCAAAATTCTGCGATTGACTTTTCAAGGATGTCGTTGAATAGTCACTATATAGTGCCTTTTTGCTGCTATGTACATAAATTATGAGTTTTTTTTTCAAATCTGCTGTTTTCCTTCTTTTTCCAAACGTATTGTATTCCAAACCTACCTTCTCCTTTTGAAGAATCATCTGTAGTCACATCATGTGCAGAGGTGCGATAGGGGGAGCCGGGTCCCCCAAAAGTGAAGGTGGTCCCTGCTACCACTGGCTGCCAAAAGTGAAGGTGGTAGTGCCGGACACTCACCTCCCAAAAATGTCGACCGGGGGGGGGGGGGGGTCGCAGCTACCACAGGGCAGCAAAAATGAAGGTGGTAGTGCCGGACACTCACCTCTCAAAAACGTTGACCGGTGGTGGGGGTAGAGAGGGGGGGGGGCACAGGACGGACTTTGAACTGGGTTTTTTGGGTTTTTTTTTGGTTTGGGTTTTTTTTCGGACTTTTGGGTATTGATTTTTTTGCTGAAACTGAAAAAAGGAAATTAAGCAAAACGAACGCAAAAGAAAGTATTGAGAGCATATTCTATGTAGTTTATTTTTAGGAAATCGCCGTCGCCTTCTGCGAGAACTGGAGGTCATCACCGGCATGGACGCATATACGCCTCAGCACTTTCTACGATAGAGCAAAGCTTCATGATGACTTCGGACAACTGAAGAGCTCTAACCCAACGGTCCTCTTTAGGGCCAATAACTGCGACCCAACGGCCCTCTTTAGGGCCACAGATACGATGAACACAGCGGCATAAATATTCGAAATAAACGTGTCAATGAAATGGTGTATTTTGAAGTGAAACTCAACGACACTCTACAGATTTTATTAAGTAAATTTAGTTATGTCGTACTGCGAAGAAAGTAGGTCGATCCAGGAAGTATTTGCCGAGAACCAGAATTTTGAATGAAAAAAATAACCAGAAATCATGCAAAATTGCCACTGTTATAAACCAAGTGGTTGAAGATGTCAGCAACTGCGACTTCATAGGTTTTAAAGGGTAAGTGTTGCTCTAACAGATAGTGAAAGAATCGGGTCGATTTGAGCAGTGGTCGCTGAGAACGAGAATTTTGAAAAATTAGGCGATTTTAGGCTAATTTTTGACTGCTGAAATTTGAACTCCTAAAACTCTTGATTGTGAAGATGTGTGATGTTGCGACTTCATAGGTTTTCTAGGGTAAGGTTTGCCCTACTAGAATATATCTTACCCGTACCAATTCATCAAATCACCGCCGAGATCCAGGCTCTTGAAAAAGCAGGTAAAAAACAGCTTTTTGAAATTCAACAGCTCGTAACTTCTCCAGAACTGCATGAATCATGTTGCGACTTCATAGGTTGAATTCTTCTTATCAAGAGCTTTCAGATGATATATAATATGTGGGAGTTTCGCGCCTCTTACGGCATATGCCCGGGGGGGGGGGAGGAGACTTTTTAGGCCAAAGTCTCCCCTGGCGGCCTCCAGCCAATACATTAAAATGGGCGAGGGGGAGACTTTGGCCTAAAAAGTCTCCCCCCCCCCGGTCATACATCGAAGAAGACCCCAAACCCCATCATATATCATCTGAAAGCCCTTGATGAGAGGAATCTAACCTATGAAGTCGCAACATGATTCATGCAGTTCTGGAGAAGTTACGAGCTGTTGAATTTCAAAAAGCTGTTTTTTACCTGCTTTTTCAAGAGCCTGGATCTCGGCGGTGACTTGATGAATTGGTACGGGTAAGATATATTCTAGTAGGGCAAACCTTACCCTAGAAAACCTATGAAGTCGCAACATCACACATCTTCACAATCAAGAGTTTTAGGAGTTCAAATTTCAGCAGTCAAAAATTAGCCTAAAATCGCCTAATTTTTCAAAATTCTCGTTCTCAGCGACCACTGCTCAAATCGACCCGATTCTTTCACTATCTGTTAGAGCAACACTTACCCTTTAAAACCTATGAAGTCGCAGTTGCTGACATCTTCAACCACTTGGTTTATAACAGTGGCAATTTTGCATGATTTCTGGTTATTTTTTTCATTCAAAATTCTGGTTCTCGGCAAATACTTCCTGGATCGACCTACTTTCTTCGCAGTACGACATAACTAAATTTACTTAATAAAATCTGTAGAGTGTCGTTGAGTTTCACTTCAAAATACACCATTTCATTGACACGTTTATTTCGAATATTTATGCCGCTGTGTTCATCGTATCTGTGGCCCTAAAAAGGGCCGTTGGGTCAATTGTTGGCCCTAAAGAAAACCGTTTGGTCATAGCTTTTTAAATCGAAATTCGTCCCGAAGCTATCTTCTCCGATTTCGTGGAAAGGCGGAAAAGTGGATGCGTCCATGGCGGTGATGGACTTCGCTTCCGATGGGTGACGGCGAGTTCCTAAAACTGCAATACATATGTATATGCCTTCAATAATCCCTTTTGCGTTTGTTTTACTTATTTTCCTTCTTTATATTCAACAAAAAATTTTTCGCAAAAGTGAAGGTGGTCACTCTGTATCAGCTCAAAAGTGAAGGTAGGGGGAGACTTGGCTCCCCCTATCGCACCTCTGATCATGTGTTGACTGACTCGGTATTAACCTCAGGGAAACGCGTTGTTCTTTTCGGCTCAGCTGTGATTTACCTTGGAGCTCGAACTCGTGGGTGCTACATCACATCAATGATACGTTCAAATTGGAAGCATTACGCTTTCACTTAATTCAGTTTTTATTTACTAGACTTCTTGGAAGAGTAGAGGTCGGAAGGAAAGAAATGCATTTTTTCTTTTTATCCGAAGCCTTTTTCCTACATAACGAAGGAGAACTTTCCTCATCTCTTTCCGGCAGGCAGCGCCCAAAACCTGATCTTCAGAGAAAACGTACTTGACGTCATAGACCGCATATGAAACGAATCGCCAATTTGAGTGAGTGGGCGCGATGCAGTAGGTGTTTATGCGATGGGATCGAAGCATAAATGCATTCGTTTGCAAGTGAGCTGGTAGCTCTCAGACAAATGAGCCGCTGCTTTGTGAATTCGATCTCTTCTACATCAGGTTCAAATGGTACTTACTCTGTAAGTACTCATGCGTTAGCTATAGAGTATAAGCTATATGGTATAGCTATAGCTATACCATATAGCTTATACTAGCTATATGGTTAGTCTTTGTGTGTGCTATTATATCAATCCTTGTGGTGTTTTTGAACTATGATGATCTTTTCATGTCTATGAAATTATTATGCATTCGCTCTACATCGTTTTTTTTGTTCTTTTGTTTTGCTTCTAGTTAGTTCTGTTGATCGATTGGTCGGTCGTTCGATATATTTGTGATAAGGATTTTTTTGCTCGGACGGAAAAGTAATGGTAAGCATGAGAGTTTTTGGTCTTGAAGATAAAATATTTGAAGCTCATTGCAGTTGAGGAATGAGTGGCCAGTTATTCATGAAGGATTCTGCATGTGGGAAACTGTTGATGATGCGGTGAGCATAACATTAGCTCCTTACTTTTCTGCACTCGTGACTTTTAGAATGAACCGGATGTGTCTCACACTATTGTACGGGTGGATACCGAAAGGTCAAGAATTTCAGCGGAGCGAATCTGCTCATTAATTAGTGAGCAGGGAAGTCTAGAAAGTCTCAGCTTAGAAGAAACAAAGCCTGTGCAGGTACGGTTTTGTATATCTTGTTTATTTGTGTTTGTATATTCTCTCCTATTATTTGCATTTTTTGGAGCAAAAATTATAGATTCCTGCGGAAAGAGTATATCGTATGTGGTATCCGGAACAGGTGCCGAAGAGATGTTCGTCGAAGGATTTGTTTCATTGTAAAGTAAACGTACAAGCTGATGTAAAAGTAAATTGGGAGAAGTTATTACCGCATCCCGGTGTCATGAGGGAAGTGAAGGTTAGAATTTCGAAGTAATGAATGGTTGAAATTCCTTACACCTAAAAAAAGTCTGCAAAATGAAGAGCATTTATTGCAGATGCGCGAGCAAGATCTACGAACTGATTTTGTGATAGGACCCAAGTTGCGGCAACGGTTACTCAATTATGTAAGGAAAAAGTGCAGGAGGAATATAAATAATTCTTATACTGTGCGTGTCTTACTTCCTTAGAAAAGAAAAGACATTTTATGCATATCATTTTAGGTTGAGGATCTTGATCCTTTTGCACGTGCTGATATAGCACATGAAGTTAGCGATGTACTTCGTCAGTTTACCGTTAGCGTGAGTATATTTAGAATGTAATCATCATTATGAAGAATCGTGAGCTGTTGCCTGCACGCTGGATGTAAAAGTGTATTTGCTTAATGTTTTCGATCAGGGAGCAGTTTATGATTCTCTGAATTGGAGAATGATTGATTTAATTAGCTCTCTTTTGAAAAAACAGGACACATCCTTGTTAAGTTGTGTTAGTTGTTCAAGATTTCATTCACTTCTTAAGATAATATGCATTTGTAGGTGTACTATCCCGATGTAAACTACGCAGCTGAGACTTTCATGTTGCGTGATGCGCTGTTGAAAAAAATTGGAGAAAAGCGAAGTGCAGTGATGAGAGAAAAACTTGAAATTGCTTTACTAGGATCGAAAAATACAGTGGGTTGTTTTTTTTTTGTTTACCCGGTATTGCGATTGTTATTCTATGTTTATAGAATCTATTGAGTTTATGAATTTTTTTTTCATACAGATAGCTGTCAGCGACGGAGGAATATCCGAGTTACTACCAAACGGAAAATCCATGTCACTTATAGTCGATGTACCAAAGGATGAAGATCTTGGGAACTATTGTCGTTTCTTCTGCAAAAATAGTGTGCGTGTAAGTCCTCCTGTTCTAACAAGCAGAGCAGATTGCATCAATTTGTTCGTGTTTAGGCGTGCCGCTTGAAGCAGAGCGAGCGTCGTGTTTTAGCGAATTATTTTCTTTCAAATAGGATGGTGAAGTTCAAAGATCCGGCGGTTATCCAGTTTGCTACGGTTGAGGATAGTGAAAAAGCGCTGCGAACGCATTCAAGTTGTGGTCGAAAAGTGGCTGATGTACGATCGAATGAATTTTGTGCGATGTTTACGGCGTATAATTTAGTATCTTCCTCGAATTTTCATTGTTGGATGTGATGGTTGGAAGAATACAATTAACGTCACTATGACTTTTCGTGTCAAGTGGTATAAGCGACCATCCAGTGGGGTAGGAGTCGTGCAGGTATACGGGTCACTTCCTCATCTGCTATATTGTGGGATGTGCAACTTTTAGTTCAACACTCCGAGTGACGCTAAGTTGGCGTCGGATGTATTCTTCTATCACGGGTATTTAGAAGCCGAGCGGCATACCTGGTTTGGGAGTGATATTGTAAGTGTGAAAATTTTAGTTTCGCATGTTTCAGGTGTAGTTTTCTCAATTGAGAACTTTCAGAAGTCGATTAAGTACATATCTAACTGCTATCAATCTGATCGGCAATTTGATTATCATATTCGAGAACTTCTTGAGCCGAATGGCATCCACATTGTTCGTGCTTATCTGGAAAGAGTTACCACATGTAGAAATGAGTGAGAAAATTTGTTTCCACTCTTTCTACGGATTTGCATGTGTTTTGGTTTTTAGTTTGAGTGTGAAGGTACAACAACAGATCAGTCGCGCCGTAGCTGAGTATCTGATGAGGCGTCGCTTGTGGGATGGACATGTTCCTTTGTTACGTACGGAATGGAGAGCTGTAAGCTTCGTAATTGTTGGTGATAAAGCTTTTGGACATTTTGTATTTTCAGCTGCTTTCCTCCAATGAGTTACCATGGCGTTGGCATGTGCTGGATGTGGGGATAATGAGGATATTGCCACTCCCTGTGAGGCAAATCTGATATTTTATGATGTGGAACAAGGCCTAGATTTGGTGGATTTTCTTACGGAAGGCACGCCTGAGTTTGCGAAACTCTATGATGAGAGGTCCAGTGCATGTCAGAAGGTCTGTAAAGTTTCTTCTATGATGTTAGGAGGTGCTTATATGCAATATCTGAGTAAATCATGTGCTAGATATTTATAAAGCCAGTTTACTGGATAACAGTCCTAGTTACAAAAGAGGTGCGACTTGCTTGTGATTCTTTTATAAGGTGAGGTCGAAGATTATGGTTGTAATTATTTCTTGAATTTTTCTTAATGTAGGCAACTCAACGACGAAGAAACAGCGGCAGCTCACGCCACAAACGAGGAAATGAACTAGTTGAAAATTGTTGATTTAACATGGAATAAGGGCCACAATAACTGCGATGACGTTGATACCAGTATAGGAGAGCTGAGCGTGCAAGGATGGCCAGTACGGTAAGCTTTTGGTAAAAGTTCAAAATTGAGCTTCATAAGCAGAGCATTGTATTTCTAATGAGAAAATCTAAATTTTCTACTTTAGGCGTGTTCAGGAGGTGGCTACGCGTTTGGTATCATTGTTCGAAGGCACTTATATAAATTGCTCTGATGAAGTTTATGGACGCCTCTTATATGGGTAAGCTACAATATCAAATATTTTATCTTCTCCATTTGATCCAAGGTTATAGACACGGCGCGAAATACGTTGATTTTGTTCGTGAGAAGTTGCGCGGTAAAGTTGTCATCGATGTCGATCTCTTGCGAGAACGAATCACAGTAGTCGGAGAGTCGGCCTATTTGGCTAAAAAAAGTTGAAATTTTTCGCTCAAAACAGGTAACTGAAAAGCTCTATTGACCTTTTTGAGTTGTCTATCACTGCTTTATTTCAGACATGCTTTCAAGCTGAACGAAGTGATTACTCTTGGACCACCGCGCTATTTGTTCTACATGCGTGACGTACTATGCTTCGGCGTCGGCATAGACAGACTGAGGTGGGTGGAAAATTTTTTGTTGTTGATGAATTAGGTTGATAATACATGTCTATAGGGAGATCTGCGGTGGAGCTGATTTGGAATTCGTTGACAATGTGGGCATTCAGTTCTCCGGGACTCTAGAACAGTACGAACTGTTGACAAATTATCTGGAAGAGGTTGACGAACGGGTAGGTTACATATTCAGCTTACGGCAACTTTTAGCTCTTTTCCCAAATGCGTATAGTGATATTATCAAAAAAAGCTGGACGTTACAGCTTGTGAGGTCGAGTTCCACAACGAATGTCTCCTCAAAACCAACTTGTCCTGTGTGTTTATCACCAGTTAGCAATGCTTTTTATTCCCTCGAATGTGGTCACTACTACTGCTTGAAGTGCATCACTTTTCAGGTGAGGTCTTGAGTTTTTGAATTGCTGATGCATTCTTATTTACAAGCTTATAGGTGTCAACGATGATCAGGAACAGACAGCTGCCCATACGGTGCGTTTATGATGACTGCGAAAAGCCCGTTGCTGTCAGTGACCTCAAGGTTGCTTAATTGGTCTATCATCCATTGTTTGCGTTTGTTGTTCTGAATAATTCCTGTTTAGGAGCTCATTCTTGGAGAAGAGCGTCTCCCCTGGCTAAGCGTTGAAAAATTGCGACCTTTGATTGACTGCAGTCTTGATTGTATTATCCGAAAACATTCGCATTTAAAGCGGTGCCCAACTCCTGACTGCTTTGGTTTTTTCGATGTGTGAAGATGTTAATCTTTATGATCAGATCATCATATTTATTCATCAATTTCAGGTTTCTGGAAAGTCTGGCGTGTTCCAGTGCGAATCATGTAAGAAAGAGAGATGCACAGGCTGCATGTTGGAACCTCATGAAAATCTGACATGTGAAGAATATTCTAGACTCAGAAGTAAGCTTGATTTGGACAAATTTCATCCTTTCCTCACCTTTTCTTCAACAATTCTCTTACAGCTGATGGCGTAGCTTCACTCAAGGCGTATCTCAGCAAAAATGAAGGCAAAGCACGTGAATGTCCAACTAAAGGCTGTGGTGCCATCATTGAAAAAGGCGAAGGATGTTACCATATGCAGTGCACGATGTGCAATATTCACTTCTGCTGGCTCTGCGATTATACGGTAGGCGTTTGAGATTGCATTTACCTTACAAATTCATGAGATTTTGATTTTAGAGTGATCAACAATCCAAAATCTATGGACATCTGCGAGAGAACCATGGAGCTATCGGCGCAGAATGGCCTGTCGATCTCGATATGCATCCAAACTTCCAAAGGCTCTTCGCACCAGCCCGCAGACTCGGCTTCATCGAGGCCGAAGACATACCGGACGACGTGGACGTGGACGTCGCGTAAAATAGGGGTTGGTCATTTGTTATCCTTGTCTCATCCCTCTTTTCAGTTTTCGAGTAGAATGGTTTCGCAATGGTTTTGAAATTTTGTTTGTTTTGGCTGTTTCAGGTCACTTCTCTTCATTCCAGTGAAAGAATTTGTTTGTCATAATAGGTCATTATGGCGTAGATTATTACATTTTTCGGTGTTACAAAATCCGAAAAATAATGTGCACCGAGCAAGACAGTTTGTCATTTCGACCATCTTTAGTAAGTATTCGTCGATTTCCTCTTTCCGCTGCAGTTTGCTTAGCGTTTTATGTCATCTTCGGTTTTCTCCTTCTTTTGTTCCTTTCTTGTTTACGATTATATTTGCTGAGAGTCGGAAAAAAGTTAGCACCTTTTGCATTCATATGTTCAAAAGGTTTTCTCAGCTACGTTGATTTGGTTTTTTCATAAGGAACCATCTTGTGAACTCTTCCTTTCGGTAAAACTCTCTGTCAATAATTCCCTCTGTAGATTTCAAGTTGGATAAGAATTTGGAATCTACCTATTTGATCTGGTATAGTCATTTTGATCTCGCACATCATGAAAAACAATCCTTGAGACTAAGAAAATAAAACAAAAAGCTTGAAAACTTTTATAGAGATTACTTCTTTTAATAGAATAGCTGGCAGAAGAGAGCCTGAAATAACAAGCTCAACGCTTTGCAAATGTTGTTTGGAGCTCAATATTTTTCGTCCTTTGTAAATTAGGCCACACAATGTACGTCTATTATGGGTGCTATTTAGTTATTTTTGATACTCATGATTTACGTGTACTTTCTGCTTAGCATAATTATTGGTTTAACTTACTGTTGTACATTTCCTTTTTTTGCATTTATGCTTGTTGCTTATCTGAATCATAATCTAGTCAGGTTGCTGAAATTGTTATTCATTCATTCTATCTCGTCTCTTGCGTTTGTTCCTTTCTTAATTTGTTTTATTATTATATGAAAAGTTTCTACTGGTGCCACTGAGTTATTTTTGATACTCAAAAATACGTGTACATTTATTACTTAGCGTACTTACGGGTTGGGTTTCACTTATCTTTGTCTGTTTCCTTTCTATGTATCTGTACTTGTTGCTTATCTGAATCATAGTCTATTCATGTACCTGAAACTGTTTTCCTTTGTTTGTTGTTCGTAGTTTGTTTATTACTCATATGTAAGGTCTTTGTGGATGCTTCTGACAAGGGAAGTAATTTCAATGGCCGTGGGCTTTTGATATGCAATGCATACCATCTGAAGTAGCTTCGAATGCTAATTCTAAATCTGCTTTTCTTTTCTGCGGACCGCTCTTCTGAAGAGAGTTATGGAGGCCTGAATATCCTGTTTTGGGGCACTCCTTGAGTTTGAGGAAGCTACTACTTGCGTTGGTGGTGCATTGGTGTAAAGGTTAGTAGTTGCCATTGAAGGTGAAAGGTAGTTCGAATCCGTTTGATTGAATTCATTTGAAAGGTTTTGGATTTATTTGAAGCGCCACTCCAATGTTGTTCTCCTAGTAACTTGATGGGTAGTTACGTGCATGAGAATTGCGCGAAGGCTTTTTCCTTGAGTCACATTTGCCAAGGGCATTAAAGTATGTGTCTGGAGACTAATTAAAATGGTTTTTAAACTCACATTCGTAGTGCAAAATGGTACGCTCTGCACTGGATTCAAATCATTGGCCTTTCTCCTTCAATGGCAACAATTGACGATTGCATCACTGCACCACCGAAGCACACAGCAGCGCTCTAATTTAAGGATCGCTTCCAATAAAGATTTTCAGGCTTCCACAACTCTCTTCAGTAGAGCGCTCCGCAGAAAAGGAAAGCAGATTCTGAATGCGCTTTCGAAGCTGCTTCAGAGAGTATGCATCGCATATCAAAAGGGCACGGCCATTGAAAGTACATTCCTCTTAAGTCATTTTTGAAACTCAGAAAATACATGTACAGTTATAGGTGAGCATAGTTGTGGGTTGCGTTTCACTTATCTTCGTATTTTTTCTTTTTATGTATCTATGCTTGTTGGTTATGTGAATCATAGTCTATTCATGTTGCTGAAGCGGTTATCCATTCATTCTACTTCGTTTTTTCCGCGTTTTTCATGTTTTTAGTTTGTTTTATTAATATAATATAAAGATTCTAACTGCAAATTATGGACACAAACTACATGATGTTGCAATTGCCAGTGCATTCTTTGAATATTTTAATTACACATTTGTTGAATGCATTAAAAATTAGAATTAGCAATTTTGATTGCTTGAACTTGGGAGGCGGTCGATTGATATCCGGATAAGCTCTTTGAGGTTCCCTAGAAGTTCGGGCTTGTTCATCTTCGCTCTGGCTTCGTCTTTGTGAGAGCTCAGCAGGAGTAAAGCAACTTACCATGGTGCGAGGTATGCGCTGTTTCACGAGTACTGCAGTAAAGAAATTGTCAACTTACTCCTTTTTATTGAAAAATTTATCGTTTTTTCGTTTGCCTGTATTCTTTCCTATCTCCTCTTTAGTCTTTGCAAGTTCAAGTGCTCTTTTTCAAAATGCGCCCTGGCTGCGCTTCGAACAATGTGGGGTGTTCCATTTTTTGAGCCTTGAATTCAATGAGTTATTTATTGCTTGCAAAAAGATCTAAATACCGTGGCAGGTAATAGTCGGATATTGTTTCATCTTGTCAATGCACAGGGTATAGAATGGATTTTCATATCAAGTTTCTGGACGCTTTGCGCGTGCATAATCTGAAAAATGTGCATTTTCGCAGACCTAAGCGGAACGAATTTTTTAAACTTTTTTGGGCATTTATTCTTGGTTCATGGTCGTTTTTTTGAACGTGTATAGTGTGTTATGTAGATAGGGCTATCGCGCACTAAGATCACATTTCATAGCAGCCTGTTGCATTCGCGTTCGTTTTTGGTGCTTACGAGAATAACTGGCAGAAGTTTTTTTATAACCCAATATCTACAAATCGCAGGTAGCGCGAGGTACATTCTTTTCCATCATATCAAACGTATTTGAGTCTTTTATTATATGAATGAACAAGTTTTACAAGAGCATCTTCGTCTTTTCCAAGCTTACTTCACTTCTTTCAGAATCATTTCAAAAGTCGCGTATACGCATGTTTAGAACATTTCGGATTGAAAATTGCGAACACTTTTTTACCTTGGAAGGTATTCTTTCAATGATGTACATTCCACATTACATTTACATTACATTGTAGGTTTCCAGGTTGCGTATTATATCTCGAGAAATAATTATCGTGGAACTTTTATTGCCACGAAACGTGGCGAAGGTTATTGATCGGAAGGTAACCAAATGGACAATCTTCGTGATCTCCGGAGGTGAGTGTTACTTGCTATCAACACTACTGGCTGAGTAGTTATGGAATTAACACAAGTTTCCGTATTTCAACACGTTTCGGACCGCGAAATCGCGCGTGGCTGAAAGCAGTAAGGGAAATAAAGGGAGCCAATAAAGGGAGCTTATTTTATAGACTGTGTGCTACTCTGTGATATCAGCATGTGAGATAAGCTCTACACCGAAAGTTCTGAGTGAATTGGAAGCGTTTGAATTTCGTCCTTGTGAAGGACTTTTGTGCTTTCTTGAGATATAGAAACAAGCACTCAGTTTGTAATATTGCCCAATAGTATCTACGTTGTCTAGAATACACATCATTACTGAAACTGCAGTTTTCTCCTTGAAATACGAAAAAAGAGAAGTTGCGACGTCGCACACGTTGTTCGCATTGCGGCCGTTCGTTGCAACTGTGTCCGATTTGTCCTCATATCTTAGACAAATATCGGCGGCATAGCTCTGCAGAGTCATTTGAAAAGGAGCTTGGCCTTCGATTTCATAATCTTGGACAAAAAGAAAAGCTGTAAACGTTAATAAGAGCTCTCAAACGCGCGTGCTGCACCATGTGTAGCACCTGTCCGAAACGTGTTAAGGAAGTATAATATATACCGATTGTTATCGGGTAAAGTCAACGGAATGATTACTCACTGTCTATAATAATGTTGAATGTGTACGAAAAAGCGTATGATGTATGATTGGGGATAACCAATACATGCAGTTTGCGCTTCTTCTGGGTTTAAGGAATACGGTAGCAGAGATTGTGGACTTCGCTGTTTGGATTCTTTCGGGACTTAGGAATATGAAGTGGAGAGGGGCGGAGGTGGGCGGTGTTGACTTGGGGTACTTGGGGTATTATTGGGCATAACTAGCATATACAGTTTACTTTTTGCCATTAAGCGATACGGTAACGGAGATGCTCGACTTCCACGTTTCGGTTCTTTCGGGATCTTCGATTATTGCGAATATGAAGTCGTGAGCTCACAAAATCGGCGACAATCGCCGAGAAACTGCAGGCGAGTATTGCGATATGGTAGGTTACTGGAGGTGGGCGGCATAGACTTGGGATACTTATGCTTTTCTGCTATAACGGAGCGATTGCTCGCTTTCAAAGCGATGTGCGTCGCGACTTGGACCTTGGGTTAATAGGAAGTTTTAGTATTGTTAGCTGCAAAAAGCTCAAGACACTCAAACTGGAGTGAACGGTGGTATTAGGGCAGTGACTGAAGTGGCGATAGTTGGCCACACAGGATACAACCGCGCTTGCAACGCGGTCGGCTTTAAGATTGGAGACTGCGGGAATAAGTTAATAGAAATGTATGGATTGCGACACTTTCATTAAGTACTGAGCGTCTTAGTCAGGGGATTTACAACGGTGAGAGTCTGCGTGCGCAGCATTCATGCATCCTTAAGTGATGCTGTTTGTGCGCGTACGTAATGCAGCAGCCTTAAGGGGAAGCTGGTGTAGCTTAGTGATGAGGTTCAATTGTTGTATTGAATTTTGGATGTGTAAAATTATGTTATGCGTGGTCAAAACCGTAAACTAATGGTAAACTGTTTGATTTAGTTCTCAACGGAAGAGAAACGAATTATATTCGGTGAACAAGGGAACGAATACATTGTGGCGACCACGTACATAACGTTTTTCAAAATTGTCTTATTTGTTTCAAAAAAATTCATTTTGTTTGTGTGATGTTTCAAGTACAAGTTGTGTTTGGTGTGTGTATTAAGTTCCATATGTTTTGCGTTGTATCTTTGGTTTAGTTACATACATGGTTATTGTTTCATTCATGAGATGTTTCAGAGGACAGTGCTTTCTGTCAGCATTACCGATATTATTGAGGATATCAAGGATAGGAAATCATCAACTGACGCCTAGGACATATCGTCAAAAGTCGAGTACTTGGTTGTCGCCGAAGGACAGCATTCGTGATGGCGTTTACCCAGTGTGTGAGCGAGGCCAACATGGTGTGTTTAGAAGGGAACGCATGGCTAAACGACGACGTTATTGTTGCGTTTATAACAAAGGTGGCGCATGGAACGATGTTTTCTTGTTTGGATCCTTGTTTGATACAGACAGGGGAATCCTATAGAATTTCGGCCTATCCTATGGTGACTGGGGAACTCTTGTTTCCACTGAACATGTATAGCGGAAGGCATTGGAGTCTTGCTTGGCTGCGAATTCTCCATGGGACTATTGTTCTATATGATTCAATGGCTCAGATGTATTCGTACTGTGCATCTATGCTTCCTGTTCCCGAAAAGAATATGCTGGAAAGCGTTTGGCGGAAAGTAACGAATAGGCAGCTGCGAGGTATCATAGTTTCTGGAGCAGTGCATGTACAGAATGATGGCCACAACTGTGGAGTATTTGTATGCCTTTATGCTGAACGTTTGTGTAAAGGTGAGGAAACTGTTCAAGAGGATGCTACAGCGTCATTTTTATTGGCTTATCGTCAACACATCAGACAAGTTATTACAGGAAGTAGCTCAGTGACTCGTGGAATACATGGAGAATTTCCGCATACGGATATTAATGCAAACGTTTGCTTCTGTGAACCAGCGCAATACGGAATTTCTGCAAGCGCTATTGAGCATAGCGACATCGAGGATGGTGCTACTTCTGCAATCACTGCTGATCTTCAAGATGGCTGTAGTACTGTGAACGATTTTGATTGGAATGAAGGATTCACGGAGAGTGAAGCTGTCGATGATTTTGCTCGAGCATCATTTTCTAATCATGTAATGTTGGAAAACATGTGGATTTCACCGTGCATACTTGCACAGTACTTGCGGAAAAAGTATGCATACCTTGATTATATACGCTTCATTGTCATCGATTGCGACGAGTGTTCGATTGGCGAAGATGGGATGATTGAAGTGCAGTTGTTAGTTGTTTTATTCGCCACTAGAACGAAGCATCTGGGAGCTGTTGTTATAAGAAAGGAATTTCCCAAAAGTCATGGTGTGATCCTGGATTTTGTTGGAAAGCACATCGAGCATGTATTTCGACGTCGTTTGAAGGCCGTTGCTGTTATGCAAGGAATCGGGGACGTGTCATTTTTGAAATATCCTGTTATGAAAGATCCCAAGTGGTTACGTTTGGAAGTGCAGGCGACCGCTATAATTGGGTGGATAGACGGCTTCGTGAACGACGTAGATTTAATCGTAGAAATTCCTGATGATGATTTTGTTCGCTACACTTGTGATGATATAGAGAGTGTGTTGAAAATCTCTCTTGTTCGAGAACGTAGTAGACGCAGTGACAGAAGAAGGAATGCTGTTTGCGACAGGATTGACCCGGAGTTTTACACGATTGGAGAAATGAACAAGATATGTGGAGCGTGCGGTGCATTGCTGTTTCAAAAGGAGAAGCAATCTTCATGTTGTAACGGTGGAGAAGTATTTGTGCCTACTGAAGTTTTCAATCCGATTAGAGATCCTTTGTTGGAGTCATTTTGGAAAACTATGTTGAGCAATGAGCAACTGTTCTACATGATTCGACCTTTGAATAATCTTCTGGCATGTGCTGGCGTGCAGCTGAATTTGCGGCAGTTCCCTGGAGGGTCTGGACAAAGGCCTTTAGTCTTGCAAGGGCGCTTTGATGTTGGGTTGTGTCATCTGAATGTCGACTCGGAGAGAGCTTCTTTTGCTCAAATATACATCGCCGATGACTTCAAAGTGCAACGATCTATACGGGAAGTAATGCAAAATTGGGAGACTAAAATCGATTATTCACTGATACAGAATGTGATGGCTATTTTGAAAAAGCATAATCCCATAGTGCAATCATACATGACTATGTATGAAATCTATATGGAAGAGTTGAAGAGATTTGGTAAGAAGAAAAACGAGAATATTCCTCAAGTTGTGATGAACATCAAGCAAAAGAGGGAAATTCCATCTGCAGTCATGAGAAACGTACACCCGGGAACACTTAATCTTCCCGTATTTGAAAATCAAATAGCAGCAATTTATTTGTGCAAAGATGGCGTCATGCCTTCTCACGAGGAGTTAAATGCGGGATTGATAATAAAGTCACGGGGTGGCAAAACGATTGCACCTCATCATAGTTACAATATCGATGCACTTACGTACCCGTTGTACTTTCCTCGAGGAGAGCAAACATTTGTGAAGGATGCGTTACCTAAAAATCGTTCAAGAAAGCGTGCACGCGAGGTTGCTGGAGATTGTTGTAACGAGCAGTATCTTGAAGGCGTCTATACTGATGCAGGTGTTGATGACATGTATGAGGATGATGATGATGGAGACGAGAATACACGGAGGAATAAGCAAGGGCGTAAATCATGTTTCATCTCTCGTCGGGAATTTGTCGTATACATCCTTGCTCGACGTGCAGATTTTCGTAATCATCGTATCATAGGAACTGGAAAACTTTACGCTCAGTACGTGTTGCACAGTTTTGCTCGCATCGAAGCAGACAGATTATGCGCTATTGGCAAACATCTGACAGAGGTCCGGAGTACAACTGCAAGTGCTTTGTTCAAGTATCTGGATGGCAAGTTAAATGAAAAAGGCGTGAAGTTGGGAAAACTTGTTAATATGCCAAGAATATGTTGGTAGTAGGAATTGGTATCAAAGATTGTACAGTGACGCTATGGCTGTCTCTCTGAAACTAGGAAAACCCGATTTGTTCATCACATTCACTGGGAATCAAGAGTGGCCGGAGATCAAAAACAACTTTGTTGGAAAATTTGATTCATGGATAACAGACCCTTTTTTATGTTGCCGCGTATTTTTTTTACGTCTCACGGAATTCATCGATGACATCAAGAGGAAGGAGATCTTCGGAAAAGTAGTCGCGCTGCATGGAAGTATAGAATTCCAGAAGCGTGGAATGCCTCACGCTCATCTTTTGGTTACGTTAGCTAACAAAGTTGACACGCCTGAGAAGATAGACTCCATTATATCGGCTGAGCTTCCGGACTACCCAAAGAGAGATGATCCAGAGAGGGAACGTAAATTGCGGCTTTTCGAGCTCGTACGAAAACATATGATACATGGACCTTGCTCTGAGCGGCCTGAACTTGGATGCCGTGATGCTAATGGTGCGAACTGCTCGAAAGGATATCCGAAACCATATAGAAATTTTACTGAATTGTGCAGTGGTGGTTATCCACTTTATCGGAGAAGGGATGATGGTAAAGTAGCTGTAGTAGGCAAGCTGGGCAGAACGTTTGCTACTAACAGGGATGTAGTGCCAACCAATTTGTGGCTTCTTCAGAAACACGAATGTCACGTAAACGTGGAAGTTTGTGCTGCGATTCAAGCATTCAAATATATTTTCAAATACGTGTTCAAAGGTCCGGATTCTGTCGTGTTGGAGCTACTGCACAATGATGATTTGATGAAGAAAAATGTGTACTTGAATGAGAAGAAGGAGAAGTGCTTGAATCTCGATATGCGGGAAGTCTACAGGCTGGCTCGTTATGTGTCTCACATGGAAGCAGCATATCGCATATTACGTTATCCTATGCACTACACGATGCATACTGTTATCACGCTCATACCGCATCTACCAAATGAAGAACCGATATATTTCACGAGCACGGCAAAACCACCGAAAAGGAAAAAGAGCAAGCTGTTGGCTTACTTCGATCTTGTGAAAGAAGATGACCGTGCTAGAAATATGACATGGGTGGAAGTTGCTGAAAACTATCGCTTCACCGGTACGAAATATGTACCTTATAAACGCAAAGGATTACGCATAGCCAGATTGAGTTCAGTGAATCCGAAAATGCTTGAATTATATGCTCTAAGAAAACTTCTGCTGTACAAAAAAGGTGTGCAGAGTTTTGAGCATTTGAGAACTCACCGTGGTAAAGTATACAAATCTTTTATGGAAGCCGCGCAAGCTGCTGGTTATATAGAGAAGACCACGGAATGGGAAGATTGCTTGCGGTCTGCTTCAGCAACAGATATGCCATCGGAACTGAGACGGCTTTTTGCGCACATTGTTCTTTATTGTAAACCGTCAAATACAGTGGAATTATGGCATAAGTTCAAGGCTGAGATGCGTTCGAATAGACGTTGCGATTCGTATGCGGAGGAAGACTTGAAACGATTAAGTGTATCAAAGGAATAATCACAGCAAATGGGATGACTATGGCGGATTGTGGTCTTGATGAGGTTTATGACGAGCTTATCAATAATGCAACTTCTTCTAGCAACGTTTCTGAAGCTGTGGAAGAGGATGTCAACCGCACGGAGTATGACAATCGAGTGGAATTTTTAAACGAGAAGCAGAGAAGGATTGTCACGGATGTAATGAATGTGGCGAAGACAAGGAAAACAAGCGGAAATCGCATGTTTTTTGTTTACGGTAAAGCGGGATGCGGTAAAACGTACGGGAGACGGTCAAGAGGCGCGATTTCTGTGGGTGTCACTAACTCAAAACTCAAGTTTAAGGGCTACGCAAGTCTTCAAAAGGCACCAGACAAAGTACATTGGTTTACTAGTCATCTAAAATTACTACTTGCTGAGTTTGAAGGCTTTTGCTGGAAATCCGACCAAAATAAATACAAATTTGTTATCAATTGCATTTTCATGAGTTTTTGACCTTCAAAATTATCATTTTGAATCGCTTTTGAAATAGTAAGCCTGGAAAACTCGTACAACCATCTAATATATCTCTCCCAAACTCTAAAATACTTCCAGAACCTTACAAAACATTAAATATGTGCTATTTGCTGTCCAGCTGGCAACAAAAATCGCGCCTCTTGACATACACCCAAAACGTACACGTTCAACACGTTGATTCGGTCATTGCGAAATGATGGTTTATCGGTGATTGCTGTTGCCGTACATGTACAACAATCTAGTAAATCCATTACTGCTGGAAGTCTCATGGTAAGCGGATCGTCTTTCTTTTTACGAATCTGAAGATCAAGATTTCATGACCATCATGTCACTTTTAGGTATCATATCCCGTTCGTAGTGTTTATGAAGACCGAGGATCTCGATCTGCCAGCATTCTACTTCGAGCCGCTTATCAATCCGATCGCGATAAGTGAACTTGAAAAGGTCAGAACTTTTCGACTTTTCAGTATCCATAGATTCTGTCAGTGGGTATGTGGTTCCCTAAGAATAAGCTGGTGTTGAGATGCGCAAATGTGTTGGGTTTTGCTGTAAGAACCTAGGGATTTCCCTGAATGATTGCGCGAATGCAAACTTTCTAGGCGTGATTGACAATAGTACTGTAGATGTGTTGGTCTAGATTTAGGATGTGACTGTTTAGTGATGCCGTGCTAGTAGTAGTTGTTCTTCCACAATGAGAGTGAAAATCTGCGTTTAAGACCGTGGAAAATCTCCCCAATGTTGTAGAAATGGAGGAATTTGAACTTCTGGAAGACATTGCGTCAATATTCGAGGAGGTATAATATTTAGCTCTCTACCTCGCATCAAGTCATCGAACCGTATAGTCTAGGTCCCATTGTACACTGACAATACCAGTAATGAAATTGCTTTGCTATGAGCTCCAAGAGCATTTAACATCCGTTCGGGACGGAGCCGTAGAACCATCGATGTTTCTTTGGTAGAGAGTTGGTACACAGAGCATTGCCCAGCTGGTGAGCACCCTTTTTTCTGATATCATTCACTTGTATATAATGCTTTTTTTTGAACAACTGACGCCTTAGGTATGACTGTGAAAGTCTGTTTGTCGTATCAGAAGCTGCTTGAAGTGTTTGTGCTGAATGTTCTGAAAGATCATCCACCGAAACCACAAAAGAGGAAGTACGAGGAACCGTTCCGTTGAAATCATGGCAAATTCTGAATTGTCTGTTTAGTATAATAAAATCATGTTCAGGTATCTGTTCCGCTCATTCAAATGGACCAAGTTCTTCCAAATTACCACCCTTGACTGGGTCGAAGCCGGTTTGCGGTAAGCTTCTTTACATACTGTACAGATTGACTTAATTTTTGGTAAATTTGGGTCGATATACAAGCACTGTCGTTTCGTCATTCTTCCAGATGCTTCACCAAAATTACGACATGTTAAACTTTTTAATCCATCGTAAGAACCTGAAGTACCTCCATCTGGATTAGAATTTCAAAGTAAGACTTTTTGTGCGGCAGTTAGTTGTTCTTTGGTTTTCTATTCTTTTTTCGACCGTCTGAACCGCATTGTGATTCGTAGCTAATTAAGCTGCTTTCAGCCCGTGAAAATCTTTACCACTAAAGAGCGTAAGAGATCTTATTTCGGTAACGCGTTCCATTTGTGTCGTGAGATTTTGAGACTCACCAAGTTGGTTGTCCACGCACATGTGCAATACAGGTAGGTTTCTGTTCACTCATTGGTACAAACATGAATACAACATGAATACATAACATTATTAGGCTGAACAACGTTGATGCTTATCAGCTAGGAGATGGTCTGCAGTACATTTTTGCTCATGTTGGACAGCTTAACGGAGTTTACCGTTACCAGTATAAGCTGATAAGACAGGTAAGCGTGCATCTTGACCTGAGCTTTTTGTAGAGTTTTCCACTTGCATTATGGCTTTTTAGGTTCGTATGTGCAGAGATCTGAAGCATATCATCTACTATCGCTTCAATACCGAACCAGTCGGTAAGATAGACTTCTAACCCAGTACTCGCGCACTCTGACCATCTCTACTTCTTTTCAGGAAAGGGACGCGGTTGTGGTTTCTGGGCTCTAGGTTAGCAAGTGTGGCTGTTCTTCTTCAGGGGAATTACGCCAGTGCTCGAAAGATTGCCTGGAAACTTGCTCTCTCGACAGTTTGTGTTCTAGGGAGCCACCTTACAAGTTTTATCTGTTGAAAATCATTGGTCATCATTTTGTTCACTTCTCTTCATTTTCGGTTGTATTTTTGCTCAGGTATATCTCTATATATACATTATAGATTTGATAGTTTTTTCGCTTTGCTAGCTTTTTCCGATTTGATAGTTTTTTCGCTTTGCTAGCTTATTCCGACCTGATTATATATTATTGACATGTAGTTCTTGATACTATTGTTGCTGTGTGTTATCTGTGTGATACACAGCAATGGAAATGGCTTCGCTTTAAATTCGTAATTCAATACTATCGTTGATGGAGGACAAAGGGTGCCTAAGATAGATACCTGACAGGTGTCAGTTTGTTTTGGTCTTCTGAAATAATCTTGAAAACTCTCATTCAGGCTGTTCCCATCATGGGTCAAGCCTGGTGACACTGAGCCATCTCCACTTCTTGTCTACAAATGGTGCCAGGGTATTAAGAACTTGTAAGATGTGTGAGTAAGTGGAGAAGGTATATCTTAAGATGAACAAAATAATTTTCGTCTCTCTCATCTAATTTTATCTAGGAGGATGTAACATGATGATGGAGGCTAAATTGGAGAAAGTAGTTAAAAAGATAGATTTGGCACTGCTGAATATTGCTGAGGTAAGTCCCTTCTGGTGTGTGGAAAAGCAGTTTTGAATTAAGTTCTCTTTTAGGCTGTACATGTCGTCAAAGAACAACGTTCTCATAAAATACAAAGATATGAACCACACGATTTGCTTTGCAATCATCAGAGACTTCAGTTTGTTTTGTTCATCGTACAGGTAAGTGTTGAACCTTTAGTGCCCAGAATTATGGTTTTGACTTTTCAACATGGATGTTAGTATCTCATTTTTAGTACTACGGTTTGGTGCTCGATCTCCTCATTCTCGGTCTGCAACGAGCAGAGTGATGATTCCTGCTTCAGGCCACCAAAGAATGTACTGCACAGTGTTTCCTGAAAGTCGACGAAGAATCCATGTCTAAGTTTCATAAGAGAATCGGACAGATTCATATGTCCTCTGATCAACGATTTTCACAAACATCTACTTTTTAACCTTTCTCTCTGATTTGTATTGCGCGTTTGTCAGTGCCCTTTTGATTTGGGCATTGACAAACTCCTCATTTTAGGTTCTATTTTTGTTCAGATATGTCTTTCTATATACATTATAGATTTGATAGTTTTGTCGCTTTGCTAGCTTTTTCCGATCTGGTTATATATTCTTGACATGTAGTTGTTGATACTATTGCTGCTGTGTGTTATCTCATATATATATATATGAATAAACTGCAGTAGTACAGATAGTCTAGGTTAGGTTTATACCTATAAAATACTTCAATGTGTTTATCTTGCCATGAATGGCATCTATAGAGGGTAGAGGAAGTGTCAAGGAAGTAATTTCTTACACGAATACTTCACTGGGCCGCTAGTAATGCAAAAATTTAGCAGTACAGAGAAAAAATGCACAGAAATGGACGGCGTCACTTTGAAAAGGCGTCAGCAGGCGTATTGGTCCCAAAATAGGCAGACCGTGCTCTTGCCCGAGTAACATCCCAAAATTATGCATTGCGGGTGCGTGTGCCCGCGCCCAACCCAGGAACGAAGAAGTTGAGCCTTAGAGTTAAGCAACAGATTTGCTCTTAGTTGAGCCAGTCAAAAACACGGTGCAGGCGAGGCCGGGCATATCAGCTAATATATGCATGAGCGTGGAAACAGCTTTTCGAGGCGAGTTGTTTGATAAATAGCTTGTTTGGTATAGGTTATGTTTTGATCGTATCCCCTCAACACTGTTGGATGGTGAATGCACAGTATCGTCATAATTCTCAAAGAAGTTGCCGCACTCCGGTGGAGTGCGCTGCAATGCGCCGAATTGCAGTAGAGTGCGCCGGAGTGCGTTAGAGCGCGCCGCATTTCGTTAGAGTGGACCGGAATCCGCGTCGCATCGCCATATCCCGTTTCAGAATGGTAGTATTCCGAATTCAAGGACATTGTTCGATTCAGCTTGGCGAAACGCGTCATCTAGTGCATAGCAGTGCCACAGTCTGGCGAGGTACCGTATGTATATGGTAGACAGCCAGTTTTCATTTTGCAGAATTGCTTTGGTTGGATTGTTCAATATGCTGATAACAATGTTACTGTTTTTGTAGGGTATCGTGCACTAGAAAGTAGCCGCAGACTTCTTTCCAAAAAAGACAAAATGCTTGATAAATTTCAAAAAATCACGCGTTTCCAAAATCTACTCGCTGTAACCTTTTTCGAATGAGTATATTCCGAATCCAAAAAATCAATGTGCTTAGCTAATCAGAGAAATTTTTCGATATACAGCTTGTCCTTAATATTCCGATTTCAGTATTCTTGCATCTTTCTGCGTATGTCGCTTCTCAAAGGTGTAAAGCAGCGCGAAGTAGTTGCAGGCGTCTTTCCAAAGAAGATGAAAAGGCTGGTAAGTCGTGGAACACTCTTGTCGTCTCGTTCTATTTTTCATAGTTCTAAAGTACGAAGTTATCTTGCTAAGCAGATATGAGATTCGTAATCAGCAGGTCAGATAACCTATTGAGCAAGTTTTCAGAAAACTTTGAGTTATTTGAATCATTCTTGTTTCACGCTCTGACGCCTGTAGTTTTGATGTTGATGATCTTGGTTTGAAAGAAAACTTCGCTTATAGAGGTTTTCGAACACGCTGTTCATGAAGATCGTGGCCTCTGTCAAGTACAGGTGCTCATAGTAAACCCCCCGTCGCATCTCCTCTGAGGCGGGCCTAGGTTGGCCTTACGGCGCTTCAGCGCAGTTCAAGCGAGCCATCGATCTGGATGCGGATCGTTCTGTAGGCATGATAAATACTGCGTGTTCTCAAAGAAAAAACAGCTCGAGAGATTGTGAAGGTTTGGTTAAACGGCTAAGACTAGTGTGATACATGCGGTACAGGGTTCGCGATCGGCGGGTGCCGACATTTTTGCTATATCGCCGGGGCAAATTTTGATAGCAGCCACTATCGAAAAAATCGATAGTGGGCGCTGTCTTTGCTGCGCAAACGAGGACATAAACCGGATACAATAACTCAGCACTATCATCCATAAAAAATCTTTAGTCATAAAAAACCATGAAAAAGATTTTTAGAAGATAAAGAGATAGTTTGATTTCTATTTTAAGCTTCTTCGAAAAATACGAAAATTTGATCGACATAGCTCAACGAAATATGTAGAAAAACTTGATAGCCCATTTTTGCTGCGGTCAGCTGTTCATTGATCAACCCTATCCGTATGCCACCCTATTTGTGCAATTTCGGGCACTGTCGTCCGCAGAATTAGCCAGCTGACCTCAGACACTGGGACCGGCCGAGCCGCGGCCTCAAAAGGCCTTTTCGTGCCGTCCGCGGCCTTAATTTGTGGGCGTGGCCGGAGTGCGGCCGAGCCGCGGACCTTAATTCATGTCACTACATCGCACCGGCCGAGCCGCGGACTGAATATGGCTTACCGGTTCAGCCGCGGCCTTAATGATGGGGGTGGAGCATTGCACCGGCTGAGCCGCGGACCAAAATCTTTATAATGAAATTCCGGCCGAGCCGCGGCCCTTGTCAGATAAGGTCCGCGGCTCGGCCGCTCCCAGAATCTGAGCATAAAGAATACTTGCGTGATGTACGACGCATGATCAGGCTGCCCTCAGTGTCCATAGTCTTGGGTGCCCTTCCAGTCTCCAAGGCGGAAACAAGATCAATATGTTGTACATCCTTGGATAGCACACTGTGTTGTCCAACGTTGAAGTTGGACTTGGTACCCGAAGCCGCTATATGGTGGCTCCAATTTCTGTTTTTTTACTGTGTAGTTCTAAGTGCCAATAGATAAAAAAACAGTTCTATTGTATCCGAGCTGAATGAACTAGACGGCCCGACACCAGCTCCGGCTGAGCCGCGGCCCATCTCCGGCCGGGCCGCGGACGCTGCGTAATTCCAGCCGGAAAAGGGCCGCGGCTCGTCCGCTCCCAGTGTCTGAGACGTGACTCCTAAGTTACACACGGGCAACTTACGGGATTTGTGTCTGCGTCTCCTTGCAGACACGCTATCTCCGCAAGCCAGGCCTACGGCGACGGCTTTGTTTAGGGCAGGCAGCGCAGCTCATTGCGGCCGCTGATCGGCCCCTTGGCTGTCAGCTCATTCCCATTCTTAATGCACTGCAGCAAAGGAGATCGTAAGATTAGCTTACGGATCTTTTCTGAGGGGGTCAGCGCAGATTATCTGAGCTGAGAGGGGGTTTACTACGGGCCACTGGTCTTTTTTGCGGAGATATGGTGAGGTGATAGTCACGAAAGCGTAACTTCGCCTGCACCTCTTCTCGCGTATCTGTTAGAAAACTTGCCTGCTTGCTTTTCAAGCTTTCAAAGTTACTAGGAACTGTGCCAACGAATGGTGCACACCTCAGGCTCCCTCCGCAACACTCGCCGAGTTACGAGCCTACGAAAACGCGTCCTCATACATTTTGCCCAAAATGTAGATGTAATGTAGAAATAAAGATGTCGTACTTCGGCGAAATTCCACCATGAGTGGTTGTATAACAAGGTGATCAGATCTTCTCACATCCCATGATGGATCCTATTGTGTTGAATTTGATAGTTAGCTAGATCTGAGCTCTAGCTCTTAAGCTGCTTTGATAAGATTGAGTTGAAGCACACGCAGCCACCATGTTCAATACAGTGGGATCCCTTTGGCGAAGTAAACATAATAATTGCAATCAGACTGTCATACAGCCGCTAACAGTGGAATTTCGCTGAAGTATGACATCTTTACATACTCGGCAAAATGCATGAGGCTAAGGGAACTCCAGAAATTCAACGAGAGAGGGCAATGGATGAACAATTGAAGAGGGAAGAAGGAAAATACACCGAGATACACAAGAAGATCGGCATGCTATGATATCGTTAAATTTGTCTTGTCGCGGTCAATCGCGCCGATTTTTTCGCGTGAACTCTGCCTGAGGCCTCATCGGTGGTGGAATTTCGAGAAGTATGACATTCTTTCAATTTGGGCAGAATGCATGAAGGACGTGTTTTCGTAGGCCCGTAACTCGGCAATTTTTATAGATTGGAGCCTGAGGCATGCACCATTCGATAACACAGTTCCTACTGACTCTAACCTTTGAAAGCAAGCGGGCAATTTTTCTGATGGATACGCGAGAACTGCAGGCAAAGTTACGAACTTTTATGACTCAGTTACAATTACCTTACAATATCTCTGCAAGAAAACCCTGTATTTTTCAAAAATTACTATTTTCGTAAACAGCGTGCGAAAACCTCTATAAGCGAAGCTTCCTCTTCAATCCGAGACCATCAATATTTCAGCCGGAACCCATCGGAAGGCTTCGGAGCGTAAAAGAGAGAAAATCAAAAAGCTCGAACTTTTTGGAAAACTCGCTCGTAGAGGTTATCTGACCTGCTAATTACGAAAGTCACTTTTGCTTAGCAATATAGCTTCGTATTCTAGGGTTATGACGAATAGAATTTGGAACGACAAGATTTTTTCACAATTCACTAAGCCTTCTATCTCCTTCGGAAAGAAATCTGCGGATACTTTCTAACAACCCATAATCTACAGAAAAAGTACTATGGAGTTGTCCTTAATGGGGTCTACTAAGGGCAGTGTGCACTAATTTACACTTTTGCGAAGAGACGTAATGCTTTCTTCAGAGAATTCTGAAGGAAGTTACGACAAATAGAATTTGGAAACTCGTGATTTTTCTAGAAAACCCTTAACTCCCTTTTGTAAAGAAGCCTGCAGCTACTTTTTGGCGCACGATAGCCTACTAGAACAGTACTGTCGAGCAGTACTAACTGGAATTTTTTATGGTACACAGACACTGCGTTACACTCTTGCAAACAGACCTCCGTAGAAGAATTTGAAAGAACTGGAAAGAGAATGTCGAGGACATGCTGTATATGAAAAGATTGATCTTGACAAGCTAAATACAATGCTGCTATCGGATTCAGGATATATTCAATCCGAAGGACGTTACGGTGCTGCGTAGTTTGCGTGATTGCGTTGATTCCGCGAAAATCCTGGAATTTCGCGAAATTCTCGAAATGTCGCAAAATCCTGGGAATGTCGCGGACATTCGCGGAAATACTAAATTCCGCGATATTCACGGGAATTTTGCACATTCTGAGAGTGGTATTGTACACCATTCCTATTTGTAGTTCATTGTTTAGTAACGTCATTTTGTTTATGTTCTATCCGTGCTTGTTGTTGTCATTTGCTTCTCTGATAAAGTTTGATTACGCAGTTTTGAGGTTTGTTCGTGTCCAATCGCTCAAGACCCGCGTGGCAGTTCAACTCTCTCAGTTGCTCATTACTATCAAGCTGTGGTTAAACTAATTGAGAATAATTAGCGCAACTTTGTGATGTTTTCAAAATCTTGAAATGTGGCTTGTACGTCTGCACACTTTTGTTGAATATTTTACGTTAGAGAATATCAAAAGGAAAGGATGGAGAGACTGCGTAAAATACAGATTTTCTGAGCTTTCATGATATGAGTTTCCTTATAGAATGCGCTTTCTTCCTGAGTAGGGCTGTTCATGCTTGCGCCTCCAAGAAGTTTGTATAATGCTGGCGGTGCTTATTGACTTCCGCTTCAATTCAAAAATGAAGTGTCCGACAAAAACCTTCAAGGCAGTGCTTGCGGAAAAGCCGTGTTTTTCAAAATTTTGGGGAAAAGATGTCAAGCGCGCTGACCCGATTTGACCAAATCAATCCTCGTCCTTAAGCCATCCAGCCCTCCTTCCGGGACAGTAGATTAGTGATAGAATAACCCTAGGAAGACTGAAACACTGAACTGGTACCAAATTTCCAGGCCATTGTAAAGGCTCGCATGTATTCGGTAGTTTCAATGATTATAAAGTACATGAAATACGTTCCGCACATGTTCGTAAAGATTCGAAAACGTCAAATTTATTACCCATCATTTACCATATGTAATAAGTATGTATGTAATAGGGGGCAGAGCTGGCCGAGAGGTTAGTGCCCTTGACCACGGCGAGGAAGGTCACAGGTTCGGTTCCGCGGCGGGCCTAATTTCTTTGGCAAAAAGCTCTGCCCACGATCCCAGCGTCAGGCTGCTCATCCCTAGGAAGCAAGCGACAAGCCGGCTGAAGAAGACACCACGTCGCATCAGATGCTCTTTTATGTCTCAACAGGATTCTCGTATAAAAGCTAGGGCGTTTCCCGGAGGCGACGCGCATTCGAGCCCGACGGATGCGGACAGTAGGCGAGGGTTACCGTCTCAGCAAGGTGAACGGGGACGGCTAAAAGCGTTCACCACAGGAAGATTTCCAAGTTCTCGGCATTACGTCTAGCCACCATCAACGTCGGTTCTCTCACATCACGACATCGCGAGCTTGCCGAACTTCTCAGAAGACGTAAAGTAGACGTTGCTTGTATTCAGGAGACCAAACGGAAAGGTGAAAGGGCGCGTGACATCGGTGATGGCTACAAGCTTCTGTACGAAGGAACCACCAACAAAAGAAATGGTGTCGGCATAGTCGTCTCTGAGGCGTTAAGAGATAAGATTACCAGTGTAGATCGAATGAATGATCGTCTCATGAGTATAAGATTGGACACTGGGAAGAAAATACTTCGAGTAGTGACGGCCTATGCACCGCAAGCGGGATGTGAAGAAGCGAAGAAGGAAGAATTCTGGCAGCAGCTTGATGAGTATGTCAGTTCGATACCAGAAGAAGAAATGTGACTGATCGGTGCCGATTTCAATGGACATGTCGGAGAGCAACGAAGTGGTCTACAGAAGTGCCATGGAAACCACGGTTACGGAACACGTGATGACGAAGGAAAGCGTATTCTGGAGTTCGCTACAGCCCACAACCTAGCCTTGGCAAATACGTACTTCATCAAGAAGACCAACCACCTCATCACGTACGCCAGTGGAGACCACAAGTCGCAGATAGACTTCTGGAGTGTTCGACACAACGAGCTCAAGTATGTGAAGGATAGCAAAGTTATCCCAGATGGAGAATGCGTGTCACAACATCGGCCACTGATACTGGATCTCAATACCAGTCGACAGGAGAAGAAGGGCGATGACCGAACAAGAAGTACGCATTAAGTGGTGGAAGCTCAAAGATAACTCTCACACCAGAGCGTTAATGAAATCTGCCCTGCCAATAATGCAAAGTGATCCAAACCTCTCCTGTGGCCGTACTCATCAACGAACCTCGAGGGTTAAACTAACCCTGGAGGGTTAGTTTAACCCTGGAAAGCATTTAACCAGTATTCATGAAACACAGGGTAGGCTTAACCCTGAGGGTTAATTTTACCCCGAAAGCGACTAACCCGTATTCATCAACGAACCGTGAGGGTTAAACTAACCCTGGAGGGTTGAACTTACGTGATTCATCAGGATTAATTTAACCCTAGCTCAGAGCAAGGTTAACTCTACCCTAACACTTCAAACAAACATTTACTCGCATCTAATAGTTTATGGAAAACGATCAACGAGTATTGTAGTATTTAGCATTGGTTGTTGTTATAGTATTTGGTTTCGACTTCGTTTTATGTTCATATTCGAAATACATGAAACACTGACTTCGCGAGAAAAGAATTCTGGCTTTGGTGACAAATAAATACGACGAGGAATGGCATTCCACTCTGACAAGTGCCAAAACAGAAGAACCCCTTTTCAATAACACGCATTGACCCCTAAAAGAGTAGCACAAGCCCGGTATAAAACCAACTGCGCAAAAGTAGAACTTACACTGCACAATTGCACACATGAAAATAAACTCACGCTGTAAGATTGGATGCTGCACAAGTATGCTAGAGATGTATTATAAAAACTAGTGTTAGAAGCTTATTCGTTGACTATACTACTATAACAGTGAAAGAATAGAAGTATAAAGTGAATTTAGCCCGTACTTAGGCATTCTGTGATGTGAGTTTGCACAGCGCACGCGTAATTGACGCCTTAACCCTTCAGGGTTAGTTTAACCCTCAGGGTTGATGAATACGGCCACAGGTTCGTTGATCGATACGGGTAGATCGCGTTACGTGGTAAACCCTAGCCTATGGTTGATGAATGCGGCCAATGAATCCTGAGGGTTAAACTAACTCTGGAGGGTAGGCTTAATCCTCAGGCTTCGTTGATGAATACGGCCACTGGATGCTTCTGAAGAACAACATCCATCAGATAGCAGGAGACCTACTAGGCCGCACGAAGCCCGGGAGACGGAAGCTCGAGAAAGAAACATGGTGGTGGAACGAAGAAGTGCTAATCGTGGTAAAGAACAAAAAGGCGGCATACAGAACATGGCAGAAGACACGTTCAGAAGACACTCACCGCAGATACATGGAAGCGAAACGAGAAGCCAAGAAAAGTGTCAGAGAAGCGAAAGAGGCATACGTAGCTGAACTATACAGGAAGCTGGTTCGTGAAGGCGAACGAGAAGTCTATCGGATTGCCAGAAGAAGAGCCAACGCTACGAAAGACATCGAACACTTCCACAACATCAAGGATGCACACGGAAGAATGCTGAGGAAGCCACAGGAGATAAACGAAAGATGGAGAGCGCACTTCGCAGAGTTGGCGTCCGCTAACCCAGAATACGCGTCCACCGTAACAGCCGATCCTGTGAATGGACCAGTACCAGCTATCACAAAAGCAGAAGTCCGCACCGCAATAACGGAGATGAAGAACGGAAGGACAAGCTGGTGTCTCGTGGCTTACACGACTTCTGAATGAGATAATAGAATTCGGAAAGATGCCAGACGAGTGGTACAGAAGCACGACGATACCAATATGGAAGAACAAGGGCGACATAGCCGACTGCTCCACGTACAGGCCAATTCGACTTATGTGCCACACCTTGAAGATCTTCGAAAGAATACTGGAGACGCTGCTTCGAAGTATCGTACAACTGGCCCCTCACCAATGCGGCTTCGTAAAGGGATGCAGTACAACCGATGCCATCCACACCGTCAGAATAATGATGGAAAGAAGCTTAGAAAAGCAGTGTGAGCTTCATGCGGCATTCCTCGATCTGGAGAAGGCGTTCGATAGAGTACCACATCACATAATATGGTGGGCGCTACGGAAGCACGATGTACCAGAAGAATACGTCCGCTGGATCAGAATTATATACAAAGGAGCCACCAGCCACGTACGAACTGCAGCGGGACGCTCAGACGACTTCCAGATAAACGCCGGCTTGCATCAAGGTTGTACTGTCGCCACTCCTCTTCCTCACAGTCGTGGACACGATAATAAGAGACTTCATACGCCCACTCGCATGGTCCGTCATGTACGCAGATGATGTGATCTTGATGGCGAGAAGCAGGAGAGAATTGGAGAATGATGTGCAGATGTGGAAAACGCAACTCGAGCTGCATGGTCTGAAGATCAGTACCGCGAAGACAGAATACATGGAACTGGGACGTCAGATGCCAGGAACGATCCAGATCGCAGACACAGCAATCAAGAAGATCACGTCGTTAAAGTACTTGGGAAGTCACATCATAGCAGATGGCTCGCTTCACGACGAGATAAACGGCCGAATAAGCACAGCTTGGTTAAAATGGAGAAGCTTAACAGGAATTCTGTGTGACAAACGGATGCCACTGAAGCTGAAATCACAAATGTATCGCACAGTAATCCGTCCAACCGCGTTGTATGGAAGCGAGTGTTGACCAAGCACACGCAATGACGAGAGGAAGCTTGGTGTGATGGAAACACGTATGCTACGATGGACGATGGGTGTGACCATGCTCGACCACGTCACGAATGATACTATACGAACCACGATGAAAATTGCCCCGATAGCCAAGAAGATGCAAGAACGGCGGCTTCGATGGTACGGGCACGTGAGAAGACGAGAAGAAGAACACATTACAAGACTAGCAATGTCAGTGGATGTTACCGGAAAAAGACCACGAGGAAGATCAAAGCTAAGATGGATGGACCGAGTCAAAGCAGACCTCAGAGAACTTGAATTAGATGATAGTCGAGTTGTAGATAGAGAAGAATGGAAGAGACTGACAAGAGCGGCAGACCCCGTATAGGGACAGATGCAAGGATAAAAAAAATCTACCATATGTAATAAACCGCTAAAGCTCACAGAAAGACTTACTCACAAAAACAGACGTTAGCGGTTTTTTGCGAGTAAGTCTTTCTGTGCCTTTTGCTCGAAACCTTAGGCCGCACTACTAATAAAGTCTCGAACCCCGTCTCGTACAACTAGTAAATAAGAGAGCTTGATTATTCAAAAAGACTTACATGCAGCTATGATGCACTTCAATTCCTGTACGGGTAAAAGTGCTTTTGACATCTCGTAGAGTGCAGAATCGGTCAAATTTCCCTTGCACTTGGATTACTAGCCGACTCATAATCGCAAAGGCAAGATAAATAAGGGTTGTCGTCGCTTGTTACTCAGAGCGAAAACGTAGAAATTGCACCTTATAGCAAGCTTTGTTGCTTTCTGTTAAACTCAGTGACTATGTAGACTTCGGACAGCTAAAAATCTTGATTTTTCTTATGCTAATCAATTAATCAATCTCAACCTTTTCTAATGTAACTCTTAAGCCGTTTGCTCTATTGCACTTGAAAGTTTCTCCCGCTAAGCAAAAATTGTTTGATGACTCTAAAAGATTAAGTTAGAGTAGACTCTTATGATAAATTTACGTTAGTAGAGATGAGTTGCTTACGAAGAAAGAAAAACGAAAAATTTTACGTTGGTAGAGAAGAGTTGCTTACTGAATAAACAAATCACATACAATCATTTTTCCTCAAGGCGCTGATCTAGTCATAAAGATTTCCTTTATCCAGTGGTACTTGATTATTTACACTTCTGCCATTGACTGGAGAACAAACAGATGAACTATATAAAGTAGAAAGAAACTGGAAACTCCTCATCGCTTCGGCACGTCTACAAGCACTCACAGGTAAGCCTGACTTCAACTCTATACATTTCTCAGCGCAAGTACTGTGCATCATACGGAAACGATGTAGTGAATTCATGGAGCATGCTGTATGGTGCACAAGCTTCTTTTTAGTAAAGAAATTATTCGTCCTAAATTTTATGTAGTACGCATTTGCTGCAAATGAGGCCTACAGTGAATACTAGCGAGACTTCATAGCACTTAGAAATCGTTTCTTCTTGGAAAAGTGATTCAGTTGAAGCAATTTGTGTAAACTGGCATTGCATTCTTGTCATACGTATTCTTCATATCAGTTGTGCAATTTTGAACGAGTTTCAAGCTTAATTTTCAGTTTTAATATTTTGGTTTGATTTATTCAGATGAGAAATACATGGAATATAATAATTCACCGTCTCTCAAACACAAAGTGTAACCAACTATGAAAGATTTGTATTTTAGTGCTGTTCGAGCATAGATGTGGTTTGGAATGCGCACGATTGAAAACACTTACCTTATTGGTAGATTAACGACTAGTCATCTTCTCTATTCTCGTGGCAAAGCACCAAAAGTATAACTGAAGAGATAGGCATTTTCTCAAAAAGTGGCTGCAAATCTATAAAAGCATAAATGTCCTTCACAAGTCACAGAGACATTTTGAAACTTATTATTACACTGAAAGGCACTCTTTAATGGCCAAATTAGTTAAAAGGAATTTAGTCGTCTTTTTCGGAAAAACATGATCTTTCTCCAGCAAGTTTGAAGTTACAATAAACTCTGCTGACGCTATCTCAAATTTCAGGATGAAGACAACTGCTTGCTTTGCTGCCATTCTGCTCATCTACAACTTCACACCGGCCTGTGGAAAAGTGCTCAAAGAGAAGACATCACGAACCAGGAGGCAATGTTTTGGTATTGTTTGCTGTATTACCGGAGGCACTGGCTCTGTCGCCGACTGTGGCACTGGTGCGGCTGCTCCATCTGCAGCAACGAGTTACGCTGCACCCGCGGCTGCTACATCCTACGCTGCTCCTGCTGCTTCAGCAAGCTATGCAGCTCCAGCTGCTACATCCTACGCTGCTCCCGCAGTAAGCACAAGCTATGCTGCTCCTGCTGCTCCGGCCGCCACATCCTACGCTGCCCCAGCCGCTTCCGTATCGTATGCCGCACCGTCTGTCTCCTATGCAGCCCCAGCTGCTACATCTTATGCTGCTCCCGCAGTTTCTTATGCTGCACCAGCGGCCACTAGCTATGCTGCTCCGGCTCCCTCCGTATCCTACGCTGCACCAGCTGCACCAGCTGTCACCAGCTATGCTGCCCCGGCCCCCTCTGTATCCTATGCTGCACCAGCTGCACCAGCTGCCCCCAGCTATGCTGCACCAGCTGCTCCCAGCTATGCTGCACCAGCTGCCCCCAGCTATGCTGCACTAGCTGCTCCCAGCTATGCTGCACCAGCTGCCGCTCCCGCTGCGGCTCCAGTTTCCACCGGAGTCTCATCTTCACAATGTTGCTGTGTATCCTGCTGCATTATCGGCAACGTCTGCTGCTGTTGAGTCCTTTTACAATATCGGCCACTCAATTCTGCCATTTTACATGCTATAGTAAAAGCTGCAGCAAGAGTACTGCCAAGTGTTGATCTATGAGTGGGCCACAAGTATTCCTCTGGAGACTATATCTGTTGATGTAGCGTTTTGAACTGCCGCAATTGCTGCCATAAATTGTCATTTAAGGTTTATTTGATAGTGAAGCTACTGTTTAGTAGCTTACGCTAGCTTTCGAAAACATAAAGCTGATTAAATAAATCGTTTTTACTTGTACAAAGTTTAGCTGAGTTTTAGCAACGTAATCTTCTTGTTCGAATATAAGGCCTATTCTGCCGCAAAGAATTCGCAGTGATTGTGAGAGGTTATATTATACTTAGGAGTTACTACAAGTGCTCCTAGCCATTAAGCTAATTTAAATTAAGCTAAACGAAGCAATGCTGTACATCTCGTCAAGAGCTAAGCTGGCTGTAAGAAAGTTATGCGTCAAATAAAAGCGGTTGTTTCAACCGATTTTTTTAAAATGATAGTTTTCCTCTGACCAAACTGACGAATGGCAAACTGGATAAAACAGATAAAGCGGATCAAATATGGCGCGTGCCTTAGGTCAACGTCTGGTCAAGTACACTGCTGTACGTATAGCGAAACATTTGCTGATTCTTTAAATCTATGTCGTTTTGTTCCTGTTGTCCATAGGAAGCACGAGATAACTTCGTTCTTCGGGTCATCCCGCTTGTGAAATCTGTCAAATAATCTCCTCCAATTGCTGAGTATGACTGTCTAGAAATGAACAGAATCTCGCTGTAGTTGAATTTTACAACTTACTAGCTGATGACCCGTCTCGCCCGAGACTTTTAGTTCAACCAAGATGGGGTAGGAGAAAGAAATCCGCTAGTTTGAAACATCTCCGCGGACTACTGGTCCTGAAACCACAAACAACAATATTTCAAAAGAACCAGTTGCCAGCAAAGGCGGGCTCAAACTGGCGAAGTTCGTTCCCCTACCCACCAAAATGTCATCGGCTCCCAGATTCATGTAGAGGAGAAATGCGCACTTCCTTGATTTTCAGGACAAACTTGTTAATCCTCCACGTTTTAGCACTGTATTTCGTACTTTCTCGTTGAGCTTTCCTTAACCAGTAAAGTCCGCAGCCCACCTCTACACGAATTTGAAAGCTCTCATACTTACACTTTCTAACTTCTACAATGCGCAAAAAAACGCTTTGAGACGAACCTGCTGCATCCTGTCGACCTTGAGATCAGAATAAACTTTACTACCCCTACTTACATGTTTATTGGAGAATGATTGGTTGGAGCTCGTCTAACTATCATTTTCCCAGATTTAAGTAAACAAATCAATAAATCAATGAAAGGACCCTGCGAATCGCCTCAAAAAGTAGCCATAAACACCCGCCGGGGTCGAAAACATATGTGTGCGAAGTTTCAGCTCAATCGGTTTAGTGGCTGGCGTTTTTTTAACGAATGAACAACTAAACGAACATCCTCACAGACATTGAGTTTTATATATATATATAGATTTCACATTTTCTGTGGAACAGGGAATATTATGCTATGAGACTTTTATTTGCATTGTTCTTCTACAAAAGCAGTCTTTTAAAATGTTTATAGATATGATTGACCAATAACCATGAACAAGACTATCTCACAAGATGATGAACAATGCTTGCACAAATAGGAGACTGCACACAGCTCTAACAGCCCAGAAATCAGAATGTCCAGAAAGCGCAAAATCTGAGTGATACTTTGGTGATAGTAACGAGATTAGTTTGTAGTACAGGTACAAGTTCATTATATTTTTACTCATGAGGAAGATATCTAATAGGATATGAGTCATCTGCAAAATGAATAGCGAAACATATGGGAAAGAGTAAATTGATTCAGCCTTGTCGGGGAAATAACGAACAGCTGCCACGAGGAACGAAAGCAAATAATACCGTAAAAATACTTTGCACTGAATTCAGGGATGACCTCTCCTTTTTTGTCTTCTTTCCTACTGTAGGTGCACTGTAGATGGCACTATGCGTAATTATAATTGGGAAAATGATGGGTTGGTCCCTGAAAGAGCTTGGTCCCAGGAGGCAGACAACTAAATATCTGCATGGTCGTCAATGTGTTGATTTCTCCTTCAAGACTATGTCTGTTTATATAGCGTTTCAAGCTGCCGCAATAGCTGCCATAAACTGATTGGAGGTTTATTTATATAACATTGCGGGATGGTGTTGAGGCTGCTGTTTAGTAGCTTACGCTAGCTTTCGAATCTGTGAAGTCCGCTTTTGTTTGAATAAATCGTTGTTTATACTTGTAAAGGTTTTGTTGAGTCTTGTAATTTTCTGTTCAAATGCGGGCCCTAATCTTGTTTCCGCGCACAGAGTTCGTACCATTGATTATGAGACGAAGCTGTGCGTCGGAGTTTTTTAAAAAGTGTTTCTGACTACTAAACTGGTAATAATACTTCTTTGACAAAACAAAGCAATGCTGTGCATTAGTCAACAGCTGATCCGGTTATAAGGGAAAGTTCTGGTTCAAATAAAAAGCCTGGTTGCTTCAATTGATTCATTCAACAATAGTGCTTCCTCCTAAAGATCTCATCTTTGAACATTCCCGCGAAAATCAGAGCAGCTGCAAGAAAGCTTTATACCCTAATTCATTCGCACAAGGCGCACATTTTTTATTATTTACGCGAACCGCTCAGCCGCGTCACTGTTTTTTTTGGAAATCGATTGACAAGCAGCACAATTCTTTCAAGCATCATACAACAGCGTATGAGATCCTTTCGCTGCGAAGTCCCTTGGCATGTTTGTACCAGTCGACTTTAAAAAAATCCCTGTTCTTGTACGCGTGAAATTATTTTAGTTTGATGCTCCAAAGGTGGATTTACGAACTGAATGGCTGAATTAATTTTCTGACCATATCATTGTAAGCATGGTTCTGACGTAATCAGTTTCAGTATTGAAGTAAGGAAATTTTCCATGAACGAGTGGTACTAAAAACTCAGTTTAAAAACTCATTTTGTACTCATCTCTTTTTCAGAAACTTGCTTCTAGGTTAGATAATAAGCGTCTACTTGTGATATTCCTGCCAATTTCATAGAAGTAAAACTAATTTCCAAGGGAGCTAAACCGCTGGCAATTATCCGGGTATGATGAAAATTTTGGAAGATGTAACTCGCTTATTATGGTACTAACAAGGTGAGGATACTTACAAGGAAAGGAAGGTTGGTCGAAGTGGCCTTTTCAAATGGCACATACACTGCCTTGTAGAGCTTGGAGCGCTGGTTCCAAATCTACTTTTGCTATTTGCTGCGGGCTTCTGGGTGAGGAGTTATGAAGGTTTTTGTGAGTAAAAATCTGAATGCAAGAGTAGGCTAAAATCGTCGTAACATTTTTTGTAGGGCTTAATTGGTAGTCGGGTGTTACTCGGTGCAACAAATATTCTTGATTCAAATATACCATTTCGCTGTTGCCTCATTTGAACATTGGGAAAGGGTTAAAACTGATTTTACCCCTATTTTTCCATTCAGATTTTTACTCACAAAAATCTTCATAACTCCTCTCCCAGAAGCCCGCAGCAGATACCAAAGGTAGATTTGGAATCAGCGTTCCAAACTCTACAAGGCAATGTACACCTCATTTCAAAAGGCCACTTCGACCAACCTTCCTTTCCTTGTTAGTCAAAAGCACCAATCTAGATGAGACATAAATCATCTTAAAGCTTGAAACGCTGATTCCAAATTTGCAGTTTTTAGCTGCGGAGCGGTTTTAGAGGGAGTTATGAGCAGGGTTGAGCGTGAGATCAGGCGCGCCCGACCTGGGGGGTCGTCTGGGGGGTGTTGACTGAGGGGGGGTTGTAATCAAGAACCGAATCCGTTTAATTGGGAAGATATTACGAAGGTGAAGAAGATATGCGCTATTCCGGTGGATATTGCAATTACCAGTACTGAAGGAATGACGGTCGTAAACAGCATGCTGAATGTTTCACAGAAATTTCAGCCAAATTCAAGTCTTCATGTTTTACTTTCAGATATCATGAGGTTACCAAGTAAGCTGGCTGTGTGAAATGGGTATTATTTCCGTAATCAACATGTCAGATTATTTCTATAAGCTCTAAAGTCATTACCTACCGCATTTTCTAGTGTTTCGCAACGTCCAGAAAGCGTGATTTTCAAACATGATTAACTTGGCTTCCAAAGTGAAAATAGTCAGCTTCTTATACTCATAACAATGTAACTTTTCCTACAAGTCTATGTTAGAACTCGGGCTTTATATCGCTTTCAAATAATGAAGTAAGAAGTGCTGCCAAATTTCCAACCGGCGCGTTCTTCACACTAAGTGCTTTAAAGGCACCGTCCACCCTAAGTTGAGGGTGTTGACCTTTTGGCAGCATATAATAGCGCCCCCTATTAATCCAATGCCCAAGTCGCGGCGCAAAATGGCGCTTCGGAAGCGAGAAAATCGCTTCGGAATAGCAAAGATGCACAAGGACCCCCATCCATGCCCGCCCTCCCCCATCCATGCCCGCCCATTTGTGCGCGCCCGTCCAATCAACGTTCCGGAAAGCCGGCCTGTGGGTTCTCCGGAACGGGGATTGTCGGGGTTTTCGCACATTCTCGACTTCATATTCGGAATCAGGGACATGAGAGGGCCCTGAAACGATAAAAACGTGGAAGTCGAAAATCTGGGTGGACGGTGCCTTTAACTCTACGGATTACTACAAGGCCGAAACAAGTCGAAGCAAGCTCAAACACTTATTGTGGAATCTTCGAGATTTGTGCTAGCGAATCACATGAAACTTGGATAGAAAACCTTCCTCGAAAATAAAGTTAATGGGGTCAGGCGCAACCCCTCAAAAGGTCAGGCCGCCTGTGCTTTTGCGGGGTTGCGCCTGACCCCCTTAAAGGCAGTGTCCGGGCAAAAACTCGATTTTGAGATTTTGTGCTTACCCGGGCCTATTCGCTATGCTGAACTCGAAAATTCTCACCGGAAAGCGCGAAAACGACGAAAAAGGGTCCTAACGCTGGACGGAAATCAGCAAGTGGGCGGGGTCTTCCCCAATGTGGATTCACGCTCCAAGCTTCCGGAGCGATCTTCTCGATTCCAACTTCAAGTCATGCATTCGCACCCGGCCTGTGGAGTTCTTAGAGGGCTAGCAAAATTGAGAAGATCGCTCCAGAAGCTGGGATCGCGAGATTCACGGTGGGGAAGACCCCGCCCACTTCTGATTTCCCTCCCAGTTAGAGCCCCTTTTCGCCGTTTTCGCGCTTTTCAATGTGGATTTTCGGATTCAGCATAGTGAATAGGCCCGGGTAAGCACAAAATCTCAAAATCGACTTTTCGCCCGGACACTGCCTTTAACTTGTCTTCAGTATTCAAAAATTGCTCCTTTTTTAGTATGAGTATTGAGCGCAAAGCGTCTTCTTGCTATATCGAAAATATGGAACCAAACACTCCACATCTGCAAAAACTATAACTCTGAAAAGAGGGCTATCCAAGTTCAAAACTTGCCGTCAAGTTGCGTGTGGTTGTGCAATCGCAGAAAGTTGGGCCTACGGCCAGAAAACAAGAGCTATCCAGTAAAGGCTGGTTTTCTTTAAAATATCACAGTCTAAGGTCCTGGAGGTGAAACGGAGGAGTCATTTTAGGTGCTTTCACAGGGGGGGGGGGGGAATCGTTTTCAGAGGACTTGTGCCTGACCGCTTGCTCAACCCTGGTTATGAGAGGTGTTTCCCTCTAGGGTCGAGGCGCCTTCCACCATGTCTCCACTACCTATAAGCACTGTAGAGGAGTACCAAATGGTGGCAACTGGCTTCATGGTAAGTAACTTGAATGAAGATTATAGTAAGAATCATAATACTTTTACTACTTTGGTTTTAACACTTCTATAGCATCAATATCATCAAAAATTTTAAGCTTTAGAGCTTCAAAGCCATTTAGAAGCTCAATTTTGCAAAACTGCGACAAAGTTGCATGCGAAGAGGATTAAAACCTTGACACTCTCCTTAGCAAGCACGTCACTTACCACTAAGTCAGTTGCCACCACTTGGTACTCCTCTACAGTGCTTATAAGTGGGGGGAGAAATGGTGAAGGGCGCCTCGACCCCAGAGGGAAACACCTTTCATAACTCCCTCTACAAAACGGCTCCGCAGCAAGAAAATGCAGATTTGGAATCAGCGTTTCAAGCGCTTTAAGATGATATATGACTCATCTGGATTGGCGCTTTCGACTAAGTATCCTCTCCTTGTAAGAGTCCGTAGTAAGATTCGAGTATGAAAAGACACTGTAAATCCACCTTTTGGAGCATCAAACTAAAATAATTTCACGCGTACAAGAGCGGGATTTTTTTCAAAGTCGACCGGTACAAACATGCCAATAAACTTCGCAGCGAAAGGATCTCATACGCTGTTGTATGATGCTTGAGAATTGTGCTGCTTGTCAGTCGATTTCCAAAAAAAAACAGTGAATTGGCTGAGCGGCTCGCGTAAATAATAAAAAATGTGCGCCTTGTGCGAGTAGAAATAGGGTATAAAGCTTTTTTGCAGCTGCTCGATTTCCGCGGGAATGTTCAAAGATGAGATCTTTATGAGGACGCACTGTTGTTGAATGAATCAATTGAAGCAATCAGGCTTTTTATTTGAACCAGAACTTTCCCTTATAACTAGATCAGCTGTTTACTGATGCACAGCATTGCTTTGTTTTTGCCAAAGAAGTATTATTACCAGTTTAGTAGTCAAAAACACTTTTTTAAAAAACTCCGAAATACAGCATCGTCTCATAATCAATGGTACGAACTCTTTGCGCGGAAACAAGATTAGGGCCCGCATTTGAACAGAAAATTACAAAACTCAACAAAACCTTTTTACAAGTATAAACAGCGATTTATTCAAACAAAAATAGACTTCACATATTCGAAAGCTAACGTGAGCTACTAAACAGTAGCCTCAACACCATCCCGCGATGCTATATAAATAAACCTCCAATCAGTTTATGGCAGCTATTGCGACAGCTTATTACTATATAAACAAATATAGTCTTGAACGGAGTGTTTAAAGGCCACTTGTAGACGAAATCTGCGCGGTGTTCCTAAGACAGCTTGTTGTAGAACATTTCAAAACTGCGGAAAAGTTATGTGGCGAAAGTTGAAGGCACATTAACAGCAGCAGACGTTGCTGATAATGCAGCATGACACACAGCAGCATTGTGAAGATGGGGTGCCGCCAGATAAGGCACTGGTGACAGCTGGAGCAGCAGCGTAACTAGTGGATGCAGCGGGAGCGGCGTAGCTGGTGGCGGCTGGTGCAGTATAGCCATTTGAAACTGCGGGAGCAGCATAGCCATTCGAAACTGCGGGAGCAGCATAAGATGCAGCATAGCCATTCGAAACTGCGGGAGCAGCATAGCCATTTGAAACTGCGGGAGCAGCATAAGATGCAGCATAGCCATTCGAAACTGCGGGAGCAGCATAGCCATTTGAGACTGCAGGAGCAGCATAAGATCCCGCAGGAGCTGCGTAAGATATAGTAGCCGCAGGTGCAGCGTAAGACACGGAGGTGGCTGGGGCAGCATAGCCATTCGAAACTGCGGGAGCAGCGTAAGATGTAGCAGCTGGAGCTGCATAGCTTGTAGGAGCAGCAGGAGCAGCGTAAGATGTAGCAGCCGGAGCTGCATAGCTTGTAGGAGCAGCAGGAGCAGCGTAAGATGTAGCAGCCGCGGGTGCAGCGTAGCTCGTTGCTGCAGTCGGAGCAGCCGCAGAGATGCCACTGCCACAGCCTGCGCCAGAGCCACTGCCTCCAGTAGTACAGCACATAATACCAATACATTGCCTCTTGGTTCGTGATGTCTTGTCTTTGAGCACTTTTCCACAGGCGGGGGTGAAGTTGCAGATGAGCAGAACAGCAACGAGACAAGCAGCTGTCTTCATCCTGAAATTTGAAAATTATTGTCACCAAACTCCAAGATTGCTGAAGAAATTTGACTCATGCGTTTTAAAAAAACATCAATTTTCTTTCATCCGATTTGGCAATTATTGATCGATTTTATTTGCAGCTCATGCAAGTAGGTCTTGCATACAATAGTGCAGAAAAAAATCGTTGAAATACGTGTCTGCAGAAAACCCGTCGTACAGTATTATACATCACTTCATTACACCATTACTATATGATGCATGTCATACTTGCATTGAGAAATGTAGAGGATAAGCCAGGCTTACATGTGAGTGCTTGTAGACGTGACCATAGCGATGAGGAGATTGCAGTTTCTCTCTACTTTATATATTTCATCTATTTGTTCTCCAATCAATGACAGAAGTGTAAATAATAAATTACCACTGGATAAAGGAATTTTTTATGACTAGATCAGCGCCTTGACGAAAAATGATTGTATGTGATTTGTTTATTCAGTAATCAACTCTTCTCTACCAACGTAAAATTTTTCGTTTTTCTTTGTTCGTAAGCAACTCTTCTCTACTAACGTAAATTTATCATGAGAGTCTAACACTCTAACATAATCTTTTAGAGTCATCAATCAATTTTTGCTTAGCGGGAAAAGCTTTCAAGTGCAATAGAGCAGACGGCTTAAGAATTACATTAGAAAAGCTTGAGATTCATTATATTAGCATAAGAAAAATTAAAATTTTTAGCCGTCCGAAGTCTACATCGTTACTAAATTTAGAAGGAAGCAACAAAGCCGCCATAGGTACAGTGTCTACGGTTTGCCCTATGAGTGAAAAACGACGACACCCTGGTCCATCTTGAATTTGCGATTACGAATTGGCTAGTAGGCCAAGTGCAAGTGAAATCTGGCAAATTTTGCAGTCTGCAAGATGTCAGAGGCTCTTCCCCCTTATACAAGGTGTCCCAAAAAATTCTACTCACTGTTTGATTGTAAATAACTCTCTTCTAATGAGTTTCAGGAAGCTTAGGTACCATTTTGTAGAGCGAGGTTCAACTTAGATTTACGGTATAGAGCGAATCACTGATCTCTCTTCATTACTGTAGGATTACGGTAGAAACTTCAAAGAGGATTTTGAGCCATGAAAGGCCATATTTTGCCTCAGAAAGGAAAACAGCCCGGAAGCTTTCACACTAGACTAATTGGAGTTGTTGATTCTAGCTGTAAAGTTCCCAACTTATTATAGTTTTTCATTGAAGAGTTATGCGGGGTAAGAGGTAGCGGCCATTTTTTCAATGTTCCTAAGAAGTGTGGTCACACCATTTAGAAAGCTTCGCAATTTTGTGAATAGTTGACTATCGAACTCAGCGTCCATAAAAACCCTGATACACAAGTTTTCACTTTTTTTTTGAAATTTTCTAAAACTGCAGTTTTTTCCACATTGACACCACATGTTTCAAGTTACTACTGTAATCCTACAGTAATGAAGAGCGATCGGTGATTCGCTCAAATCTGAGTTGAATCTCGCTCTACGAAATGGTACCTAAAGCTTCCTGAAACACTTTATTACAAGAGAGTTATCTATATATAAATAAAACTCAATCTCTGTAAATTTGTTCGTATGTAAGTATGTGGCTTATAGACTCCTTTGTTTGTGAACCGATGAGGCTGAAATTTGCTCCCATATAAATGAGGCCAGGCGCAGAAGATAGGCTACTTTTTGCGACGATTTACTGGGTCCTTCTATCGATTTATTGATTTGCTTACTCACATATAGGGGAATAAACTTATCAATCATTCCTGGATCATAGTTGGGTAAGCAGGGAGGTAAAGATCATTTATATTTTGCGGCGAGGAGGATCCGGTTCTTCGAGTCAGCGGGATATGTTGCGGAAGCGCTTCTTCAGATATGCATAAGGAATGTGAGTAACGCTTTTGGATTCTAATACTTTCCACCGGTCATTAGAGCCCGCTTCCCGGACAGGACCGGGGATGCCATCTAGTTTATAATACAATCAAACAGTGAGTACATTTTTGGGACACCTTGTATAATAGAAATTAGAGTCATTAGAGTTGCGGATTACTACTTTTTTAAATAAACAAGCTGTTTTATTTGTAAGTTGTGCAACACGAGGTTTCGGCAGCGCCTTTATTAACAGAGCTCTTCTGCCCAATGGCCTGACGTTTCGAGCAATCGTCGTCTTCAGTGGCCTAAATTGGCAAAGAGAACAATCAAGCTACTGACTGATCAAACTGTTTTTGTTTTCGTAGCAAACTTAGGGTACCCCCTACAAAAGACTACTAAAGACCCGCCTAAGTCAAAATCCAGGCATTTAAGCCCCAAAAATCAAAATATATCAACACTTTAAGAATCGGACCTCCTTTCAGAAAATTCCTACAAACCTCCAGCTTGGTCATCGTACAGTCGACACATAGTATTATCCAAACTATACATTTGGTAGATTTTTTTAAGTCTTAAAAAGGAGAAATCAAAAGGGTTCGAAAATGCAAAAATGCCACTTTCTTCGGTTTTCAATATTGAATTTGGTATTTCTCAATTACCAGAGCGCATACGGAGGTAAAATTTCAAAGTTATGATTACTAAGGTTTGCAGTATTGACTAGCTGGAAGTGGAGCCTGCCGTTTTTGGACTGCATTTTTTCCCGCTTTCTTTGCGAGAAAACATGACAAATGCATATTTGATTATTACTATGTGTACACTGTATATTGACTAAGTTGGAAGTTTCTTGCTAAAATCCAGTTCTCATGTGATAAAATTTTTTTGATTTAGGCTACAAACTTTACCTAGATCACGGCTTGGGCGGATCTTTGGTGGTCATCCTGTAGAGCTTGCTTAGCTCTATCGAATGATACCCTGAATCTGCAAGGAAAACAAAAACGCTTAATTTATTTAAAAAAGGGACTTACTTTTGGGACAACCCGATAGAAATATTGCACATTGTTCTCTACTTTCTTCAAATGCTTTAGATTCGTTGAAATTCCTCGCATTCTGGTCATATCAGACCTATAAACTGGTGGTGATCATACCGATTGGGAGCGGATAATCAACAAAGACTGTCCCTAATCTGCATGCGTATCAATAAACACTCTGAGGAACATGATTGAAATGGCGTTCATAGTTATTCATAGTTTATCAACGACATGTGTTACTGTACGCATGCCTTATATGATCTTGACCTCGGAAAGTTTATGCTCCTTCGTAAATGCAACTCATTTATAATCATTGTGCCTGAGGGTTGCTTTCTGAACGATTCTATAATATTTCCAGGATCGTGTCTTAAAAAGCCATATCTGTGCTTTCTCACTTTTAGGTAGCAGTAAGCGTTCACTTACGACACTTATGTCGTTTATTTACTTTTATTGGTTTGCTTTTTTCTTGGTTTTATTTTCTTTATTGATACACTGTGACTTAGTTATTGTTTTGAATAACATTGCGCAACAAGCCACACATGTCAGCTAGCGCAATCAAGCAAGGAAAGGACTGTCAGTTGAGGTGAGCTTTGAGATAAGATGGATATCATCTTGGAGGGCATAAGCGCTCCAAATTATCTTTATCTACGGAGCGCTCCCAGACAAGGAGTTATGAGCGTTTATCAAAGCAAAAATTTGTATCTGGCAACTGTATGATACCGCTCGTAATATTTCTCCTATACCTTAAACGCAGCAGTGGTATTTGTCAGTGCACTGCATGCGATAAATCCTCTTTCTTTCAGTACAGCTTCACTCACCGCTGCCTTATTTGAGTTAGGGAAAACCGTTGATTCTAAGCCCCCATAGCCTTTCGCTCAGAAACGCTCCGCAGATAAGGAAGGAGATTTGAAATTAGCGCTTTATGTCTTCCCGGAAGCTATGCAATCAATCTCAAATCCTACTTTGACCAAGTATTCGCTCTTGATGCCAAAGTGCAGCGGGTCAGATTTTTACCGTCGAGCAGATGTGGGTCACTTATAAATTCACACTGGTGGGGACTCTCAAATTTATTTTGGTTTCTTGTCGTTATTCTTTCTTGTGAAACTGCTCTTCTACGTTATAGTGAAGTGAACGGGTTCCGATGTGTCTGATTTGATCTGTCTCCCTTCTCGTTGTTCCACGGTGCAGGGTTGGTCGAACCATCGTGAACCACCAACTTTCTCGATGTATCTCCCGTTAGGAAGTTCATTCATTTTTGCCATAGTGAGCATTTGCTAGTTAACCATTCATTTACGAAACAAACTTTCGGACAAAACCTGACACAGTGCGCTTCAGCAGCAAATGCGGTACTTAACTACTTACAAGGAAAGTGTGTTTAGTCGAAGTGGCCTTTCCAGATGATACCCACACTGCTTTGAAGAGCATTACGCGGTGATTCCAAATCCTCCTTCCAAATCTGCTCAGCGCCTCTGGGCGCCGAGTTATGGGTGTTTTTCAGGCAAAAAAATTGGACGCAAAACTTCAACGAAATCGCCCAAATTTGCTCAAATGGTTCACTGTCAAGTATCAGAGCCGTTTATGCAATGGATACATTTTGTCTAATATGCTAATACTAAACATTGCTTTATCTGAGCGCTGGAAAGATTGTAACAATCGATTTTACCTAAATTTTGCATTCATTTTTCGCTATTAAAAACGGTCATAACTTGGCGTCCAGAGGCGCTGAGCAGATTTGGAAGGCAGATTTGGAATCACCGCTTAATGCTCTTCAAAGCAGTATGTGTCTCATCTGGAAAGGCCACTTCGACCAAACGCGCTTCCCTTGTTAGATACTCAAATAGCCAATCTCCCCATGGCGTGCGGCCCCAGCATAAAAGTTTCCAATTGTCCCTGTCCCTCGCTTTAGACATCCAAGATCTCTTCGGTAGACATCGATGGCTGCGTTTACCAGTTCCAGGTGCGAAGATCATATCCGGCTGATTTCTCAGCTGCCATCTGTTCCACGAATACATCTGCCTTAGTTGGAGGTATTCCCCGCGGACTTTCGCTTCGCGAGGAATCGAAGAAATCCACTCCAATGTTCACAGTGTCAAGTCAATCTGTCGTCTGTTCCTCTCATAATGTGACTCATCAATTCCCCTTCGCAACATATTCCGCCTTCCAATGTTTGTCAGAATTGTGAATACGCCCTCAAAAACTGGTGGGAAGTTATGTAGTGAAATCAGCACGCCTAAAAACTTTGCTACACAAATTTTGAGATCTCTTCGAAATCATTTCATCAAAAAGCTTATTCCACAGTGACGCTGTATGCTGACACATACCGTGATCCTACAGTAACGAAGAGTGATTGGTGATTCGCTTCATACTGCAAATCTAAGTCTATCCTCTCTCTACAGAATGGTACCTCAAGCTCGGCAAAAGACATGAAAGCAAGAGAGCTATTAACGATCAAACAGTGTGCACATCTTTTTGGGACACTTTGTATATATATATATATATATATATATATATATATATATATATATATATTAGGTTGGTCCGAAAATTCTTGCGCATCATTTTCAAAAAAACATATCTTCCTTGCCACTGGATGGATTTTCTTGATTTTAATTTGTTTGAAAGAGAAAGCCTTTCTCTTTACAACAGTGCCTTTGCTGTGAAGCGGCGTCATAAAGTTCCAATGCTAGAAGCAATTGAATGAAATCAGTCAAGATCGGCATTTTTCAAGCTGGATCACAAAAAATTCTGGAAGTATTTTTATTTGATAGAGAAAATTTTGCGCATTACGTGGTGCCGTTTTCATGAATTAAAACGAAGTAGATCGAGAGTTAGAAGCAAATAAAGAAAATTTCTTCAGTTTTGCAATTCTTTATCACGCGCAAAAAAGCTTAAAAACGTCACAGAAAAGGCGAAAAAGTCATAAACATGGGTTTTGTGACCTTCCCTCTCTAGATGAGCGAGAATCGTGCCAATCGGAAGCAATTTTGATTTTTGTGATTTAATCGGATTTCCGGGTCTGCGTTTTTCATGAAAATGAAAATTGCTCCCGATTGGCGCGATTTTCGCTCAGCTACATAGGGAAGGTCAAAAAATCCATGTTTATAACTTTTTCGCCTATTCTGTGACGTTTTCAAGCTTTTTTGATCAAGCTCAAAAATTGCAAAATTGAAGAAATTCTCTTTATTTGCTTCTAACTGTCGATCCGCTTCGTTTTAATAACAGGTGTCCCAAAAAGATGTGCACACTGTTTGATTGTAAATAACTCTTTTGTAGTGAAGTGTTTCGAGAAGCTTCAGGTACCATTTTGTAGAGCGAGGTTCAACTTAGATTTACAGTGTAGAGCGGATCGCCGATCTCTCATTCTTACTGTAGGATTACGGTAGAAACTTTGAAGAGGGTTTGAGCCATGAAAGGCCATATTTTGTTCCAAAAAAGAAACCAAAACAATCTGAAAACTCTCACACTGGGCTAAATAGAGTTGCTGATTCTAATTGTGAAGTTCGCAACTCTTCATAATGCTTCATTAAAAAATTATGCGAGGTAAGCAGCAGCAGACGTTTTTTAAGTGTACCTAAAAAAGTGCGGTTACACCGTTTAGAAAGCTTCTCAACCTTTTTAAGAGTTGGGTATTGAACTCCGGATCCATAAAAACCCTATTACACAAATTTCCACATTTTTTTGAAAATTTTTGAAACGGCCCCTTTTTTCACAGTGACACCATATGTTTGAAGTTTCTACCGTACTCCTACAGTAAGAATGAACGACCGGCGATTCGCTCTACACTGTAAGTCTAAGTTGAACCTCGCTCTACAAAATGGTACCTAAAGCTTCTCGAAACATTCCACTACAAGAGAGTTATTTACAATCAAACAGTGTGCACATCTTTTTGGGACACTCTGTATATGAAACACTGTAATGCGCAAAATTTTCTCTATCAAATAAAAATCTTCCAGAATTTTTCGTGATCCAGCTTGAAAATTGCCGATCTTGACTGATTTCATTCAATTGCTTCTAGCATTGGAACTTTATGACGCCGCTTCACAGCAAAGGCACTGTTGTAAAGAGAAAGGCTTTTTCTTTTGAACAAATTAAAATCAAGAAAATCCATCCAGTGGCAAGGAAGATATGTTTTTTTGAAAATGATGCGCAAGAACTTTCGGACCAACCTAATATATATATCAGTGGCGTACCGAGGAGGGGCGGGGGGGGGGGGGGGTCCGGGTCGCGAAAGTTTTTAAAGTTACTTATATGAGTCATAAAAATGTGCAAATGACTTATTTATACTTGCAAGTAATTAAAATAATTTTTTTAAATTTTTTAAAATTCAATTTAGCTCTATAAAAAAATTTTTTCGGGGGCGTGGCTGACCCACGCCCCCTTTTTCTAAAATTTTTGGTGTTATGGGCCCGCGAAAATTTTGAGAAGCGTACCAATAATTTTTTCTGGGTGCGTGGCTGACGCCACGCATCTTCATCAGAAAATTTTTTTGCGCGCCCCCCTCCCGAGCCGAAATCCTGGGTACGCCACTGATATATATTAGGTCGTCCCAAAAGTATTTTCGCTTTTTTCAAACAATCGCCACGGTCCGCAGAACAAACATTCTTAGAAGAACTTGGAAGCATTCGATGCAATTTTTTATGCTCTTTCAAATGGTCATCTTTACATTGCAGTTTAATAAACGAGCTCTCAGAAAATTACCAAAACCTGCGACCCACGCCTTTTACCAAGGTCAAGTTTCCTATTCTTCTAAATTCTTGTATTGATTCTCCGAAGAAGCCCAAGTAACCTGCGGATAGAGCAAACGAAGTAGGACACAAAATAATTTCTTTCTCCTTCCCAGAGCTCTCTATAATTTTTTGACAAAATTTTAAGCAACGCTATCGAATTTTATCAGACCCATACCAGATGCAGACTCGTCAAACTCTAAGAAACTCTCAGTTTTTGATACTTTTAAGGATAGATTAAAATTCATTACTAATTTCACAAGACGAATGAGCGTTTCCAGGTTCGAAATATCAGATTTATTTTTCGGGTACATCTTGAGGCGACAACAAAAACATGAATTTTGTCGATTTTGTCCTCTGAAAGTTTAGGAATCAGACACAAAAAACATGTCTCTGAAAGAGGAGAAGGGGCTGCATCGAATAACACCCGAGTTGCTTCCTGGGTGATGCTCTATGAGGTTTAAGTTGACGAAATATATCATAGAACTGGATAGCATTAAAAAATATTTCTAAAAAATTCGTTAAGTAAGATTTGGAAGGGGTGGAAATTGTTTTGTATCCTACTTTGTTGCTATATTTGAAGATCACTTGAACTCCTTCGGGAAATTACTACAGGAATTTAGAAAAAGACCGGGGATTGACTATGGAAAAAAGTATGGGTTGCAGTTTTTGGTTATTATTTGAGAGCTCGTTTGTTAAACTGCAACGTAAAGATGACCGTTTGAAAGAGCATAGAAAACTGCATCAAATGATTCCAAGATTTTGTAAGAATGTTTGAAGCTGTACAGCCTCGTTTTTTAGCTTTTGTATGATCCCTTGACGATCCCCGGTCGGCCGCCGGGGATCATCAAGGGATCATACAAGAAGCTGAAAAATACGGCTGTACAGCTTCACGCCCCTGTTTCGTATATTAATGGTGTAGGAATACTCGCGGATAGCCAGGCAGTGTGAAATTCAAACATCTAGAGTGGTAGTAGTCCACTCGGCATGTTGGCTTAAGACATGACGGCGAGCTCGCAAACTTTATGGCAACCTCGTTTTTGGGCATGAGGTGCGCGAGTCTATGCTTTCTTGATAGAGATTCGAAGCAATGTGAAGACAATCGCAAAACCATTGCACTTTTGGGATGGAACTTTCATGTGGCCAACAAGAGTCAGCATGTTAACCATTGAACTATACGTGTACGTTACGTCTCATTCCAGTAGGTCATTCAAGTTCACCAGTCACCTTCGCATTAACATGTTCATCAACATAGGTATCTACATTTGCACCGCTGAACTAGCCATTCGCTTCGGAGCGTTCTCTTCCAAGCTTTGTTTGCCAAATGACTTAAAGCAAACTGAACTAGTTAGCTGGTATAGCTGGTAGGAAGTTCCCGGATTCTCCCAGATCGTGACAGTCGCGTACTGGTACTGGAGGGCTGGGGGGTGGGGAAGGGGGGGGGGGAGGGGAGAGGAGAGAAGTAAAGAGGTAGCGCGACGAGCATAGTCTCAGCTGCTGGCTGCTCATATTGTTAATGACCGAGAAGATTTTAACCAGTCCAAAGCGTGCATTCCAAGCTGATTAATCAGCAATAAGGTAGTGCAGTAATAAGTACGGTTAGTGCGATTTTAGATGTGAGTTTGTCTATACTGGGCCTTATTACTTCTGCTCAATGATAGATGATACTAAGGGTAGATGATAATGATAAGGGTAGATAAAGCCGGCGAATTTATGTGATGTTTTCTACGTTCATCTTTCATGTATTGCACTCTCAGGTTCAGCGTGACGAGAATTATAAGCAAAAATGCGATTGTAGGGAAATGGGAAGAAGTGGCATGTGCCGATGAACAATCAATCTATTGCTGGTGAGGGATCTACTTGAATCATTTTACATGATCATGTGTGTCATTGCACACACCGTGCATTTTGGCGTTTCCATCCTAAATTTTTAGAGGAATCTCCTCAGGTAAGTGATTTCGATGTGTCTTGAATGTTTTCTCTCCCTCCTAGCTACGAATCACCTCGAAATGAAATAAGCGACAGCAGTCGGTCAGTCTATTGCGTTTTTACGATTGCATTTCCAAGATGAGGACGCCAAAGATGGACGCTATGTGCGGGTGCACACATGATCATATGAAATGATTCGACTATACCAATTGCATCGCAAAGTATTAGGGTGAACGGTAAAAATGGGACAGCTCGATTTTTTTTTACATTTTGAGGTTTTTTGTTCTCACCAACAACAAACAGGCTACAACTCAAACGTCGCTTACATAAACGACCTTCGCCTATCATTTTAACAACGCGTTACCGCTCTTCTCTCATAACCGCACGCGTGGCGCCGTGAAGAACTCAGACAGGGTTTTTGGAACATCTCAATCTTGCGCCGCTATACCGTATAGTCGTAAAGCATCTGCATATTATTCGAAAGAGCTTTTCATGCTCTTCCAAATGATATGTTAAATGCACGAGATTTCTTTCATTTTTAGAAAAGAAAGCGAAAAAACCTAAAAAATAGCTATTTTTGGCGCAAAAAAAAACCAAAAAATCATTTTTTGCCCTATATTTTGCGAAGCTAGATAAAATCTGAGATAAGCTGCGTATGGATGGATGAAGCGCAAAAAGCTCTATCGGAAGGTACCTAGAAAACATGCGTTCGCCTGCAAAGAATTGAATAGCGCGTGTCTTTGTCCTCAAAGCTGCTAATGGCGATATCTCCTGACTTTGAAAGTTGAGGCCACCAAGCCGTCGTGGGTTTAGTGACTGTCCCACCACCCACTCCAGCAGTGGTAATTTGGGTGGTCTCAGATGTTTCGCTGCGCAGATATTGCTTACATTTCATAATTTATCGAAGTGACTAGCTCTGCATTTCAGCAAGTATAAAAATTATCAATTATGTAAATGACATTAAATAGGTATTATCTGAAAGAGAATAACATATTCTAACATCTACCAAAACTGGAAAGTCTAATCGCTTCTCAATCTTGAGAAACCCTCAGTTATTTCGTAAGTGTCCCATTTTTAATCGTTCACCCTAATAACAGACCCGGAGAAGCCTTTGAATCATATTATGAGAGATAGTGCGAAAAAAATCTTGCACAGCGTTTTCTACGGTACTCTTCCTACCACATACCAAAAATTGATTCAAAATTGTGATTTCATCTCCGATAAATGATAAAACGATTATATCAGTGAGAAGGTTCGATAGACCTCAATTTTTTCTCAACTGTTCTCGATGATCAAAACTTCAAAACAAAACTTGTTAATCACTATGCAGTAGAACCAGAAAAGCCTTCAAATCATATTATGGGGAATGAAGCGAAAAAATCCTACACATAAATACATCATCACAAAAGCGTCTCGAAAATAACAAAGTCTCATCATATGTTTACCGTGTCGCCATAGATTACAGATATAATGTACACCGAAGGATTGTTCCATCGGCTGAAGCCAAATCTTCTGACAAATTTCAAATGACTTTTCTAGAGTATGCTGTAGATAAATCACGTAGAAACGCAAATCCCTCAAATCCCTCAAATGCTGGCCACCGCGAATGTCGAAAATTAAGCAGTTTTGGACACCGTCCATTGCTACAACTGTAACACGATAGAAAACGTGCCTTTGAAATTGTAAAAAAGTACTCCCACTGTTTTTGGCGCCTAAATACATGAGTTTTCAAGAGAAATGCTTCTAGAAAAAGTACGCGAACGTACTGCATCTGACGTGTTTCCCGATTATTGCAGCCCACTTTCGGGGATTACTCCGAAGTTTTTGAAGACAGCGTCCACCCAAAATTTATTCACTCCAGATCACTAATTATCCTATTAGTAGGCCCCAAAAGTAGACCAGCCGCGTTGGTCCGGTCCCCTAGTATTGCCTACAGAAAGAGATAACGGACCTGACCCTCTTTGCGCTACTCTCCTTTTTGCGCTCCACCCACCCACTGATTGTCCCGTGACGTGTTCTGACATGACAAGCAACATCGAGACGCATTGTTTTGTTATGTGGCACTGTTGCATACGACGTAACTAGCGTAGGGGCACTCGTCACGTCTGCTAAATAGGGTTTGAGAGGGGTACAATTTTGGAGCTTTGTGGTAGTTTGAATCGTCAGAATTCAGCGCCATGAAAAGGTCCGATAACATTAAAAACATGAAAGAGAAATCTTCAGTGAGCACTGCCTTTGAAAGCTTGCGCTTTCGGTCCATGTTTGAGTGCTCTAACAGATTGAAAGTAAACTACATGATACGAGGTAGATACATAAATTTAGAGGATTAAAAATGGCAATAGCGATAAGTTAAAATGACACACCCGTAAGTAGAAATTCCATGTGTAGAATGAATCACGACAGCCTTCCCCAGCATGCCAACAGACGTGTAGAAACAAGTAGCATGGACAGGGCGGAGGCCAAGCAAATGAATAAACCGGCAGCCCCCGCCGGCATAAACCCAAACGGGCGCACTTGTAGGGGGCCACCAGTGCGCCCGCTCACCGAACATCCACCCCCTGCCAACGCCACCAGGTCCCGCAACCTCCACAGGCAAAAAAGGGCAAAGCCGTGTACTCGGAAATATGAAAGTCTAATTCGGGCATGTAATTCAAGCTTTCTAGTTAACCGAAAACAGACCGAAACGGTAACCAAGTGCTAGTCATATAAGGTATCACACAAAAAGAGTAGTAAACATAATCGAAGTGCAGGAAGATTAGAGAAGTTCAATGAAAAAAGAGGCAAGAAAGTAATTGATAAAATACAGTGCTATCATTTAACGCCCGATATCTACAGTAGTTGAAGTATGTCGACTTTTGACAATGCTTTTCTGAAGTTGACAGAACTTTTCTGGTGTAGAAGTTAAGGGGGACTTTCAATCCATTTGGCTGTTCTGAAAGCAAATGTGCTCAACCTGCGCAAACGATGTGATGTAGGTAGTTTAGTATAACGAAAAGCGATACAGCAGTGCCTTCAGTAAACAGGACGAAAGCACAAGAAAGCAGAGGATTTCAAGCGGAGTCTCCCATTGAAAATTTTGAATGCAAAAATGAGATCTGTTTGAACTCTTCTGTAGTATAAACTTTTTGAATTAAGTTTTTGGAGACGAATGCTATATGGAGGAAGACTGTAAGGTTATTTATCAGGAAAAGCTCGATAGTAAAGTATTCTAGTGAATGTTTTTTGCTCATTTTCAATTTTTGCTACATCTTTGGAGAGGTAAGGATACCAGATAGGACTGCAATACTCAACTAAAGGTAAAATAAACATTTTGTAAAGCCTAAACAGAAACACATCAATGCTGTATATGTTTCTGAATAAACAATGTAATACCCCCAAGCATTTTGCAACATTGCATCGATGTGATTACTGAAGTTAAGCCCACTAGAAATTACAATTTCAAGGTCGCGCACTTGGTCAGTACTTATCATCGGGCAAAAATCCTTGTTATATACTGTCAAACTATCAACCCCTACTGGAAAGAGGTGACTTTTATGAAAGTTGACTTTGAGGTGCGAATATCGACTCCATTCAAACATTCGTTCAACTGCTTTGTTGGGAGCCTTTTGAACGTCAACTTTATCGTCCTTGCCACAAATTGCTGTGACTTTCACATCATCAGCATAGGCATGGACGAATATTTTTATATTTGTTTTCAAAAAAGCGGGAAGATCATAGGTATAAATGAGAAAAAGTATAGGGGAGAGAATGCCTCCCTGAGGAACACCTGAATGACATTTTCTAGGAAAAGAAAAGTCTTAAAAGCGAACTATTAGTTTCCTATCACTAAGATACGAGCGAAACCAATTAAGCAGACCCCCACGTATTCCAGTGCTATGTAATCTCACCAAAAGGCCTTCGTGGCAAAACGTATCAAAGCTTTACTGAACTCAAAGTAAAGTTAGCTTTACTGAACTCAAAGTAAACCACACCGACTTTTTTATTTAGACTCAGCGCATTATTCCATAGATGAGTACATTCTCTTAATTTGCACAAGTGGAAGAGCCTGAGAGAAGATCGTACTGTTCGCTAGGATTGAGATCGATATGCTCTATCCACTCTAGCAAGTATTTTTTGATAAACTTCTCCAATACCTTCAGGGGGGCTGGCAGTATGTTAATCTGGCGGTGATTCGATATAAGATTAGATGTTTTTCCTTTTGGAATTGGCGTAACAACCAGTCGTCATAAGTGATATATTGAAATGTGTTAAAGGCTGAGAAAGCTGCGCTGCAAAAATTTTGAAAAACATTTGCGGCACACCATCTGAGGTCACTGACTGTGATGGTTTAAGGGTCTTCAAATACTTGTAAACAACTTCGGGTGTGATAACAGGCGATTCGAATATAAGATCTGTAAATTCGGTTAAGTTGGTAGGTGATTCACAGTGTTTTGTGAATGTACTTTCAAAGAAATTTGCAAAAGCCTCAACTTTTTCAAAGCCTGTACTGTATTTCGCCCCATCGTCTCCGATAAGCACTGGCAAAGCAGGTGAACATTTCGTTCTATGCCTGATATAAGAGATGATATCAGTCATATGTTTAGTTTTAGAGCCTTTTGTTCTGTGGGCTGTATATCTCTTTAAATGATAGTCAAGTTTAATGTTTATATCTTTGTAACGTGGGCAGTGTAAGGGGTCAGCCGAACTATAGAATAATCTTTGACGTTGCTCAAAAAGATTGAAAATATGAGCAGAGTATCTGATGGAGGTATTGGGCGCTCGTTCTTTCATAGAAATATTTTTACTCATGATGTCATGTAAGATATAAAGTACAGTAAACATCGTTCACATTTGTGAAGTTTCCAAATACCTCAAACCAATCAATGGTAGACAGCAGAGTTTTAATTTTGTTGATATCAGCACATCTACAAATGAAAGAAGAAGGTGAATTTCTTGTTCAGGCATCGTTATGGAAAAGCCCACTATACTATGATCGGAAGTACTCAATGTTCTGAAAGCGGTGTTCTGAAAACATTAATAAAAGCAGAATTGGTCAGCACTACATCTAGTATGTGATCTCCCCGGGTTGGAAGATCAACCCGTTGTGTAAGAGACAAAGCATCAGACGCCGAGAGAAACTTCTCTACTATGGCGTTAGAGGGCTGCGATCACTCCAATCAATTGGAAGGTTCAGATCACCAGCCAATGCTATTTTAATTCGGCAGGAGGAAACCAGAACAAAAATCAAAGGAAGAGGAAGATCATCCTGCTTTGCACTGCTTTGAGGGGGACGATAGGTCAAAATAAATCGATAATTATCAGCCTAAGTGGGATATTCAAAATAAAGTCGAAGCAGATGACTTCAGCAGATAAACCTTTCACAGTAAATTTTACTCCTTCGAAAAGCACTGTATCACGTATAATAGCGCATACACCTCCACCCTTTCTACCTTTTCAATCTTTTCTAAACAGCACATAGGGAAGATTTTCACATAGTTCACCATCAGTCACTTTTGGGTTTAACCATGTCTCAGTAATAAGTAGAAGTGCTGGTTTAATGGTGGATAGAAAATGATGAAGGTGTGTGATTTTATTTCTTATACTACGAGCATTCAAAAGATAGCACGCCTTGCAATTCAGTTTTTAAAACATTTTTATGGGGGATATCAATAGCTTTGATGACATCTCCTTCATATACAATGAAAATCCGCTTACCTTCCTTTTGGTTCAATTCCCCTGCAGTATTTTGAAGCTCTCTATCTCGTGCCCGTTCTTCACGCGTCATTGATTTCCGAACGTAAACGTTTTTGTAGATCACAGAATTTTTGAGCCGGCGACATTTAGAGAGCATATCTATACAAAAAAATCCACTGGGGAAAACACATTTAACTAGGCGGGGCTTCCCCTCCCCTTCCCCATTCTATATATTTGGATAGGGCGCGATTCTACATTCAAGGCATTAAGCATACCGGGAACAAAGTTTTCGGTATGTCTTGGCGTGATAGAGCTGGTAAAGCAGAATCTCCTTCGGGAACAGCATAAATTACAACAGATCTATTACGCTGTTCAGCCTCCACAAGTTTGTTCGAAAGTGAAGGCAACTTACTGACAAAGTTCTCAAGCTGTGGGATAGCTTCGTGGGCCTTTGTACGAATAATGGAATGAATAAATTCTAGGAGACGACTCTTCTTTGTCCATCAGTGGAAAGGCTTTGGTTACCAGGAAAGAAGAAGGCTTCTGTTTTTTCGGAAGTTGCGGTAAGGAAGTAGTGGCCATTGATGCGGATGAATGAAAGCAGCGCTCAGCGTGATAGCGGAAGTGAATGTGACTTGTCACTCTGGATAAGCTTGTTTGTTACTTTAAAGAACCTGTGATACTTGGTTGTTGTTGTTGATGATGTTGTGTTTAGTTTAATTTATAATCAACTACAATACCTTTCATAAATCTTCGAAAAAGTTGCCGGAGTGCGCTGGAGTGCACCAGAGTGCAGCAGAGTGCGCCGCACTTCATTAGAGTCTGCCGGAGAGCAGGCGAAGTGCGCCGTACATCACTAGAATCCGCGTCGCATCGCCATATCTTGCTTCAACATGGACGAATTGAATCCGAGGGCACCGTTCGATCCATTTCGGCGAGACGCATCATCTAGTGCATAGCAGTGCAACAATCTGGCGGGGCACGATAGGTATACGGTAGACAATGAGTTTTTGCACAATTTCGCAGATTTTTGTTTGGTTGGATTGTTCAGTGTGCTGATAACAATACACACAGTAAATATACTGTAGGAATATGGTAATGAGTCACTCTAATCGAATTTGTTCTAAAATCACCTCCCAAGGTACAAGAGCGTCACAGAGTGTGCAAAACTTCCTTCAACCTCGCGGAATTCCGGGATTTCCGCCAGAGTGCGCGAGAATCCGGGAATTTCGCGACATTCCAGGATCCGCGCAATCACGGAATCTCGCAGAATACTCAACGCCATAACTTCCTTCGGAATGAATACATTGGGTATCCAAAAGCAGCATTGTGTTCAGCTCGTCAAGGGAAATCTTCTGATGTACAGCATGCCCTCGATATTTCGTTTCCATTTTTTTCAAATTCTTCTGTGAAGATTCTTTCGCAAGGATGTAACGCAGAGTCTGTGTACCATAAAAGATTCCAGTTAGTACTACTTGATAGTACTGCTCTTGTAGGCTATCGTGCGCCAAAAAGTAGCCGCAGGCTGCTTTACAAAAAAGAGATAAGGGTTAGTGAATTCTAGAGAAATCACGCTTTTTCAAATTCTATTGTAACTTCCTTCAGAATAAATGTATTCTAAATTCTCTGGAGAAAACGTTGTACTCAGCTCATCAAGGCGAATCTTTTGGTGCACAGCATGCCTTTGATATTCCGATTTCAGTACTCCTGAATCTTTCTGTGTACGTCTCTTCGCAAAAGTGTAAGGCAGCGCGCATTGCTTCTAGTAGATTCCAACAAAAACCTTTCGATAGTACTTCCTCTATAGATTATGGAGCTCTAAAAAGTGGTCACAGGCGTCTCTCCAAAAGTGATATAAGGGCTTGTGAATTCTGGATGGCACAGTTCCTACCCTATTTTCAGGTGTATAAGCCGCACCCTTTTCACTCTAAAGGCGAACACGCCAAAAGACTGACTGCATCATGGAGCGCGTTGAGTGAGAGCAGTATGCGATGAGGCGACCGCTTCGCGAGACATACGCGGCGGCACGCCTGGGTCTGCTTGCGTTTAGAGCAAAAAGGGTGCGGCTTATACACCTGAAAATAGGGTAGTAACTTTAATCTATAAAGCAAGCAACCAAGTTTTCTGATGGATACTTCTGATTTTCCAGAATTCGCAGACCCTCATATCTCTCTTGGAGAGACCACTTTTTGGACCACTTTGACCACTTTTTAGCCCACTAATCTACAGAGAAATTATAGGCTGCTGCATGACGAAAGCGCAATATCTTTGGGCGCGAACGCGGCTCTGTCAGCCGCAAAGCGCATGACACGCAGGATCTAAGATGGTGAAAATATGCGCGCGCCGCGTTTGCGCCCGCTCAAAAATATCACTTTTGCCTCTCGCCATGCGGTAGCCTTTGCTATCAAAAGGTTTTTGTTTTAATCTACTAGAAGCAATGCGCACTGCCTTACACCTTTGCAAAAAGACGTCAGCAGAAAGATTCAAGAATGCTGAAATTGGAATATCAAGGACATGATGTATATCAAAAGATTTGTCTTGACGAGCTGAACAAAATGCTGCTTTCGGATTCAGAATGTATTCATTCCGAAGAAAGTTATGGCGTTGCGTATTCTGCGAGATTCCATGAATGCCTGGAGTGTCGCAAAATTCCCCGATTCTCGCGCACTCTGGCGGAAATTCCAGAATTCCGCGAGGTTGAAGGAAATTTTCCACATTCTGTGAACGCTCTTGTACCCTGAGAGCTGATTTTAGAAAAAATCCGATCAGAGCGACTCATTACCATACTCCTACAGTATATCTACTATGTGTATTGTTATCAGCACACTGAACAATTCAACCAACAAAAATCTGCGAAATTGTGCGAAAACTTGCTGTTCGTATACCTACCTTGCCCCGCTAGACTGTGGCACTGCTTTGCACTAGATGATGCGTCTCGCCGAGATAAATAGAACAGTGCCCTTGGAGTCAATTCGTCCATGCTGAGGCAAGATATGGATGCGAAGCGGATTCTAGTGATGTGCGGCGCACTCCGCCTGCCCCCTCGCACTGCAACGCACTCCGGCGACTTTCTTGACGAACTATGAGCGGTATTGTACAAGTCATTTGTCCATGTATGGGTTTTGCCAAGTTAAGGACCCCATATAGTCCTATTTGGCTGGTACTGCATGCGGTCGCGAGCGAGTGCATCCTCACTGCACCAAAAACTCAAGACTCAGTTAGAAAGCCTTCAAAGCGCGCCGGTTGTCGTTTCTGCAGCCGTTAACCGCTTTCAAGCTGGTTATCGCTTTTGCACCCACAACGGTTGGCCGCCTCAACTAGCATGGGGGAACACTGGGTGTCGAACCGCAATGCAAATTCGAGTGTAGTTTCTGATAGGGCGTTCCAATTGTGAAGGAGTTCGACGTTTCCGGTTTTGGCCGGATGCCTAGCTAAGAGTCGGCCAGGCCAGATTCCCGCCGTCATTTTCCGGTCGCTAGGCGGTCTTCCCCGCTCCATACCCGGGTCAGCGATCGCCCCGTGGAAATCAAGAGTTGGTCTAGTAAGTTGCTCCTGTTGGGGAAATTTATTACTACTCGATCAGCAAAAAGAGAAGTAAACCCTGCATGTCGGATCTCGCCTACGGCGCCGGGTTGTAGCAAGAACGATGTCAGGGTCATTAGGGCGCTTTCGGATTGGACAACGGATTGGACACGACACGTTTGCCCGGACGACACGCCGTGGAGACTGCCTCAAGCTCTGCACCTACAACTCCTCGACAGTCTTCACAAACGCCGAACAAGTACAGACAAGCCAAAATGGAAGCAGCCGAAGAAAGGCAAAGTCTTAAGAAGTGTCTCTGTGAATATCATGTATTGCTGGCTGCACTATTGAACGAAGACGGAACTCTGACTTCTTCCCGATATAAGATGGAATCTTTCGCAAAGAACTTCTACACAACCTCTTCCGCTCATTAACACCCGTACCGATGCTCGTTGTTCCCACTGAAGAAGTACCCCCTCGAATTCTACCTGTTGAAGTGCGTATCGCGATACAAACCATAAAGACGTCCACGGCTCCAGAACCAGACCATCATTCCGTCGATTTCTGCGAGCCGAAGTACACCGTTTCTACAAGTAGCGCATTTAACATCTTACCTTGAGAAGGAGAAAATTCCCTACCAGTGGAGAACAACAAAAACCGCCCTTCTCTTTAAGGCCCCGGTCAGACTTCACGCGACTTAATTGTCGCGATCTAATCGCCAAGATTTCCATTCATTTTCATTTCACATTCAAAAATTTCGGGCTGGAAAAGTATCACAACCGAATGCAAGTTGATCGGCATGGAATGATGTTCTAACAGTTGTCTCGTCGCGATTCAGTCGCGACGATCAAAGCGTGAAGTCTGCCCGGGGCCTAAGAAGGGTGAACGGAAGGATTCTCGAAACTATCGTCCACTAAGCCTGCTGAGTGTGCTGTACAAGCTTTTCACGAAGATTATCCTCGCTCGCATATCTATGACACTGGATGAAGCCCAACCCCAAGAACAAGCTGGATTCCGCAAAGGATTCAGCTGCATGGACCACATCCAGACGGTTTCGAGGGTCATAGAAGTCTGCCGGGAGTACCGACTGCCTCTTGTCCTGACCTTCGTCAACTACAAGAGAGCCTTTGACAGCGTCGAAACCAACGCCATCATGTCAGCGCTAGTGGCTCAAGGAGTGGAACAGCTTACGTGAGGACACTAGCCGACTACTACAAGGACTGTACGACAACGGCTATTCCATCGCCCCTGACCATCCCATTTGCAAAAGGAGGTTCGACAAGGCGACATCGTTCGGCCCCGGACAGACTTCACGCGATTTGATCGTAAAGACTAAATCGCGACGAGACAACTGTTACAACATCATTCCAGCCGATCAACTTGCATTTCGGTTGTGATACTTTTCCAGCCCGAGATTTTAAATGTAAAATGAAAATGAATGGAAATCTCTGCGACTGAATCGCGACGATCAAATCGCGTGAAGTCTGACCGGGGCCTTCCGCGGAGGCTGTTCAGCGGGACCTTGCAGTGGGTGATGAAGTCACTATACTGGGACGAAGGAGGCATACAAGTTCATGGGAGATTCCTGTTGAACCTTCGTTTTGTGGGCACACCTTTCTTTTCTCGAGCAATTTCACTGAAGCAGAGACGATGCTGAAGGAACTAAAGAAGATCGGATTGCAAATAAATCGGAAGAAGACTTAGTTTATGAAGAACGCCTTTTGCGAAGATGCGGGAATGGTACTGGAAGGCGGAATTGTTGCGAAAGCGAATTGATGGGTCACATTATGAGAGGAACAGACGACGGATTGACTTGACACTGTGAACATCGGAGTGTATCCTTGCGAAGCGAAAGTCCGCGGGGAATACCTCCAACGAAGGCAGATGTATTCGTGGAACGGATGGCAGCTGAGAAATCAGCCGGATATGATCTTCGCATCTGGAACTGGTAAACGCAGCCATCGATGTCAAACGAAGAGATGGATGTCTGAAGCGAGGGACAGGGACAAATGGAAAATTTTATGTTGGGGCCCGCATGCCAAGGGGAGACTGGTTATCTGAGTATCTAAGTAATTAAGTACCACTTTTGCTGCTGAAGCGCACTGTGTCAGGTTTTGTCCAAAAGTTTGTTTCGTAAATGAATGGTTAACTAGCTCACGATAGATGGAGAATTTTCGTAGATTATCATGCAACATGAAAGAATCCATAGGGTCTGCGCTGCCGAGAGATTTTTTTGATCGAGCAAAAAAGAAGCCGCTTTTTGACCTCGCCTCTGTGCATGTGTGCATGCCTATTTACGGGTTATGAAAAGTTTTTACAGTCAACGTGAGCGCCGAAAAGAAATTGGTGGATGGGCCCTGCTAGCTCTTGCTTTGCCCTACCACCTCCAACTTTGAGCTTATCGATTACTTCTATTCGCAGAAAGTTATTGCTTGTAAAACATCTATACAAAAAATTAATGTTTGACGATAAATTTTACCAGCAAGACGTTTTCTTTATGGAACCGAACTTCTGCATATACTAGCCTTCTACCCTCTTACTTCGCAGCTCATAAAAGAACTTGACTTGAAGGGCGCATTGTGGAGATTCTCTCGCAAGAACATATTTCTAGGGTGAAAACGCACCTCGAGCACTTAGAGATTTTAGGCCTGACTCTTTACACTAAGAAATTTACTAAAATTTGATATGCGTTAGAGAGGGCAAGAAAAGCACTTTCAAATGATACCAAGAATATCGCATTAGATATGAACTTCTCTTAGAAGCTGCTTCAAACATAAGGCAGAAAAAATCGACAGAACTTATGCAGCAACCTAATACATTGAGAAAGTTCTTCCACGATGGTTCGACCAATCCAGCACCGTGGAACAACGAAAAGGAAGCCAGATCGAATCAGACACATAGGAACCCGCTCACTATAACGCAGAAGAGTAGCTTTACAAGAAAGAACAACGACAAGAAACCAAAATAAATTTGAGAGTACCCCACCAGTGTGAATTTATAAGTGACCCACATCTGCTCGACGGTAAAAATCTGACCAGCTGCATTTTGGCATCAAGAGCGAATACTTGGTCAAATTAGGATTTGAGATTGATTGCATAGCTTCCGGGAAGACATAAAGCGCTAATTTCAAATCTCCTTCCTTATCTGCGGAGCGTTTCTGAGCGAAAGGCTATGAAGGCTTAGAATCAGCGGTTTTCCCTAACTCAGATAAGGCAGCGGTGAGTGAAGCTGTACTGAAAGAAAGAGGATTTATCGCATGCAGTGCACTGACAAATACCACTGCTGCGTTTAAGGTATAGGAGAAATATTAGGAGCGGTATCATACAGTTGACAGATACAAATTTTTGCTTTGATAAACGCTCATAACTCCTTGTCTGGGAGCGCTCCGTAGATAAAGATAATTTGGAGCGCTTATGCCCTCCAAGATGATATCCATCTTATCTCAAAGCTCACCTCAACTGACAGTCCTTTCCTTGCTTGATTGCGCTAGCTGACATGTGTGGCTTGTTGCGCAATGTTATTCAAAACAATAACTAAGTCACAGTGTATCAATAAAGAAAATAAAACCAAGAAAAAAGCAAACCAATAAATGTAAATAAACGACAAATGTGTCGTAAGTGAATGCTTACTGCTACCTAAAAGTGAGAAAGCACAGACATGGCTTTTTAAGACACGATCCTGGAAATATTATAGAATCGTTCATAAGGCAGCCCTCAGGCACAATGATTATAAATGAGTTGCATTTACGAAGGAGCATAAACTTTCCGAGGTCAAGATCATATAAGGCATGCGTACAGTAACACATGTCGTTGATAAACTATGAATAACTATGAACGCCATTTCAATCATGTCCTCAGAGTGTTTATTGATACGCATGCAGATTAGGGACAGTCTTTGTTGATTATCCGCTCCCAATCGGTATGATCACCACCAGTTTATAGGTCTGATATGACCAGAATGCGAAGAATTTCAACGAATCTAAAGCATTTGAAGAAAGTAGAGAACAATGTGCAATATTTCTATCGGGTTGTCCCAAAAGTAAGTCCCTTTTTTGAATAAATTAAGCGTTTTTGTTTTCCTTGCAGATTCAGGGTATCATTCGATAGAGCTAAGCAAGCTCTACAGGATGACCACCAAAGATCCGCCCAAGCCGTGATCTAGGTAAAGTTTGTAGCCTAAATCAAAAAAATTTTATCACATGAGAACTGGATTTTGGCGAGAAATTCCAACTTAGTCAATATACAGTGTACACATAGTAATAATCAAATATGCATTTGTTATGTTTTCTCGCAAAGAAAGCGGGAAAAATGCAGTCCAAAGACGGCACATTCCACTTCCAGCATGCGGCCCACCAGCATGCGCAGAAGAGAAAAAAGTCGTCGGTAAAAGTGGCCTATTTGAGCAGGATTATCTCATGCAGGATGAGAGCTGGAAAGCTCAGATGTTGTAGTTATATAGAGATCTGCCGGGGCTGTTATGGGGACCATTCGCGTTTTTGAAGGACTCCCTGCAAAAAAATTTTCCCCAGAAAGTTTGAAAAATCGGCCATTTTTTGCCCCCAAAAATGCATCATTTTCCGAGTAAGTTGCTTTGAAGTCTTCTCGTTTTGCAAAGAGCTGACCAAATCTTTGATTACTACGAATCTTGTTGTTTAATGCCTTACACTTCTTTTGGACCCATCACTCAGGCGTGGCGATACCCGCAGAAGCGACGCCAGCTGCGAAAAGAAATGCAGACAGTTGCAAGTTCGACAACTTGTAACTTCTGAGCGCAAATCGCCAAACTCGAGTACAGCTGCAGTTCAGTAGTCAACAGACTTCTCAATCAGATCACCCATGATTTGGACGAAATTCTGTGAACTGCGCAAAAAAATGGACGCAGAAAGAAAAATTGTGAAATTTTCATGGTCGGAAAGGTTTGCTTTTTTGATGTGCAGATCAGACACGTTTTGGCATAGATAAAAATCAAAAGCGGTTTTGAAAAGTTTGGGCTTCCCTCTACTGAAAGGTATGAAAAACTAGTCGTTAAAGTCCGACCGAGCGCCGAAAAAATGCGTTTGAAAATGAAATTTCCAAAAGTGCCCGGGAACTTTCTTTACAACCTAATACAAGGTGTCCCAAAAATGTACTCACTGTTTGATTGTATTATAAATAACTCTCTTGTAATGAAGTGTTTCAGGAAGCTTTAGGTACCATTTCGTAGAGCGAGATTCAACTTAGATTTGAGCGAATCACCGATCGCTCTTCATTACTGTAGGATTACAGTAGAAACTTGAAACATATGGTGTCAATGTGGAAAAAACTGCAGTTTTAAAAGTTTTCATAAAAATGTGAAAACTTGTGTAATAGGGTTTTTATGGACGCTGAGTTCGATAGTCAACTATTCACAAAATTGCGAAGCTTTCTAAATGGTGTGACCACACTTCTTAGGAACATTGAAAAAATGGCCGCTACCTCTTACCCCGCATAACTCTTCAATGAAAAATCATAATAAGTTGGGAACTTTACAGTTAGAATCAACAACTCTAATTAGTCTAATGTGCAACACTTTGCGGACTAAAAAGTCAGTCATTTTCTAAAATTAATAATCTCAATGACTACAATCAAAAGTGGTCTACATACGCACACGCTCGGAAAGGTCTCCCTTTTTTCTCGTAATAGTCAGCACGAGAATTGCAAGCACTGCGGCAAGGACGCCGAACATTCTATGTACCGTCTGTCATCTACCGTCACAATCTTGTGGTGCTCTCTTATCTGAAAAGACTGAGACCACTCCTTGTTGAGAAGGACGTAATCAAGACGTAAGGCACCTTTAAACTCGGGAAACCTCAGAATAAATCGGTTCATTTGCGCTTGAGGCAGTATGGTGACAGAGGTAATAAGAGTGGCAAAAACAGGCAACTGCTGTATGGTGGCGTGACCTCACCATACAGCAGTTTCTTGGCACTATAAGAAACGCCCTTCTTCTTGCACCTGAAGGCACATCAGACAAATGATAGGTGCCGTTGTGAGGAAGAAACCGTCGCCATGTTTTTTGGTAAACAGCGCGCCAGAGATGTGTATCCTCAAACGCGCCTATGTCTTCGTCTTGAAGGTGGCGACAAAGGCGGCAAGCACTGGTTCTACTTTGATGAGGCCACCGGAGCTGAGCTTCGCAACTGCTGGAAAGAGATTCCTTCTCAGGGAAAGACCTGTTACTACCTGTTTCTTTGGCACAAAACTTCTGGAAAGGAAAAAAGCCCGGAAAGCTTCCGGGCTTTTTTCCTTTCTGAGGCAAAATATGGCCTTTCATGGCTCAAAATCCTCTTTGAAGTTTCTACCGTAATCCTACAGTAATGAAGAGAGATCAGTGATTCGCTCTATACCGTAAATCTAAGTTGAACCTCGCTCTACAAAATGGTACCTAAGCTTCCTGAAACTCATTAGAAGAGAGTTATTTACAATCAAACAGTGAGTAGAATTTTTTGGGACACCCTGTATAAGGGGGAAGAGCCTCTGACATTTTGCAGACTGCAAAATTTGCCAGATTTCACTTGCACTTGGCCTACTAGCCAATTCGTAATCGCAAATTCAAGATGGACCAGGGTGTCGTCGTTTTTCACTCATAGGGCAAACCGTAGACACTGTACCTATGGCGGCTTTGTTGCTTCCTTCTAAATTTAGTAACGATGTAGACTTCGGACGGCTAAAAATTTTAATTTTTCTTATGCTAATCTAATGAATCTCAAGTTTTTCTAATGTAATTCTTAAGCCGTCTGCTCTATTGCACTTGAAAGCTTTTCCCGCTAAGCAAAAATTGATTGATGACTCTAAAAGATTATGTTAGAGTGTTAGACTCTCATGATAAATTTACGTTAGTAGAGAAGAGTTGCTTACGAACAAAGAAAAACGAAAAATTTTACGTTGGTAGAGAAGAGTTGATTACTGAATAAACAAATCACATACAATCATTTTTCGTCAAGGCGCTGATCTAATCATAAAAAATTCCTTTATCCAGTGGTAATTTATTATTTACACTTCTGTCATTGATTGGAGAACAAATAGATGAAATATATAAAGTAGAGAGAAACTGCAAACTCCTCATCGCTATGGTCACGTCTACAAGCACTCACATGTAAGCCTGGCTTATCCTCTACATTTCTCAATGCAAGTATGACATGCATCATATGGTGATGGTGTAATGAAGTGGTATAATACTGTACGACGGGTTTTCTGCAGTCACGTATTTCAACGATTTTTTTCTGCACCATTGTATGCAAGACCTACTTGCATGAGTTGCAAATAAAATCGATCAATAATTGCCAAATCGGATGAAAGAAAATTGATGTTTTTTCAAAACGCATGAGTCAAATTTCTCAAATTTCTTCAGCAATCTTGGAGTTTGGTGACAATAATTTTCAAATTTCAGGATGAAGACAGCTGCTTGTCTCGTTGCTGTTCTGCTCATCTGCAACTTCACCCCCGCCTGTGGAAAAGTGCTCAAAGACAAGACATCACGAACCAAGAGGCAATGTATTGGTATTATGTGCTGTACTACTGGAGGCAGTGGCTCTGGCGCAGGCTGTGGCAGTGGCATCTCTGCGGCTGCTCCGACTGCAGCAACGAGCTACGCTGCACCCGCGGCTGCTACATCTTACGCTGCTCCTGCTGCTCCTACAAGCTATGCAGCTCCAGCTGCTACATCTTACGCTGCTCCCGCAGTTTCGAATGGCTATGCTGCCCCAGCCACCTCCGTGTCTTACGCTGCACCTGCGGCTACTATATCTTACGCAGCTCCTGCGGGATCTTATGCTGCTCCTGCAGTCTCGAATGGCTATGCTGCTCCCGCAGTTTCGAATGGCTATGCTGCATCTTATGCTGCTCCCGCAGTTTCAAATGGCTATGCTGCTCCCGCAGTTTCGAATGGCTATGCTGCATCTTATGCTGCTCCCGCAGTTTCGAATGGCTATGCTGCTCCCGCAGTTTTAAATGGCTATACTGCACCAGCCGCCACCAGCTACGCCGCTCCCGCTGCATCCACTAGTTACGCTGCTGCTCCAGCTGTCACCAGTGCCTTATCTGGCGGCACCCCATCTTCACAATGCTGCTGTGTGTCATGCTGCATTATCAGCAACATCTGCTGCTGTTAATGTGCCTTCAACTTTCGCCACATAACTTTTCCGCAGTTGTGAAATGTTCTATAACAAGCTGCCTTAGGAACACCGCGCAGATTTCGTCTACAAGTGGCCTTTAAATACTCCGTTCAAGACTATATCTGTTTATATAGTGGTAAGCTGCCGCAATAGCTGCCATGAAATGATTGGAGATTTATTTATATAGCATTGCGGGATGGTGTTGAGGCTACTGTTTAGTAGCTTACGTTAGCTTTCGAATATGTGAAGTCTGCTTTTGTTTGAATAAATCGCTTTTTATACTTGTAAAGGTTTTGTTGAGTTTTGTAATTTTCTGTTCAAATGCGGGCCCTAATCTTGTTTCCGCGCACAGAATTCGTACCATTGATTATGAGACGAAGCTGTGCGTCGGAGTTTTTTAAAAAGTGTTTCTGACTACTAAACTGGTAATAATACTTCTTTGACAAAACAAAGCAATGCTGTGCATTAGTCAACAGCTGATCCGGTTATAAGGGAAAGTTCTGGTTCAAATAAAAAGCCTGATTGCTTCAACTGATTCATTCAACAATAGTGCTTCCTCCTAAAGATCTCATCTTTGAACATTCCCGCGGAAATCAGAGCAGCTGCAAGAAAGCTTTATACCCTAATTCTACTCGCACAAGGCGCACATTTTTTATTATTTACGCGAGCCGCTCAGCCGCGTCAGTGTTTTTTTGGAAAGCGACTGATAAGCAGCACAATTCTTTCAAGCGTTATACAATACGGTACCTGATCCGTTGGCTGTGAAGTCCCTTGGCATGTTTGGGCCGGCCAGTTTTGAAAAAAAACCTCGCGTCTTGTACGCATGAAGGAATGCTCTAAAGGTTGATTTGTTGTTTTCTTTGAAACTTGAATGCAAAAAATGAGGCCAAGTAAGACATGTCAGTAAGTGACATGTCTAGTCTAACTGGGTAGATTTAACTTGGGAAGTACGGTTGAAAAGAAGTTTCGTGTAAAGCTGTTGCAGTTTTTCAAGTTTCTTGATGGGTTTCTTATGAAACGGAGATCATATCTGGGAGCATTATTCTAAATGTGAGAACACAAAAGTTTTACAGAGTACAAGCAGATTTTAGAAAAATTGGTGTTGGTACTCGAAAATGTTAAAACAATGACGCGCATGCCTTTCTGACCATTATGTCGATATCTTCAGTAAAGCTAAGTTTAATGCCTTACAGAGTTTCTAAATCTTCAACGACTTCACAATTCTTCGCCTCTTGCCATTAAGATAATAAATAGATGAATTTTCTTGGCCAAAATAGTGAACAGAGCATCTATTTAAATTGAAGTTAGGTCCCAAGTTTAGCCCGCGAGCCCAGTTTACCTAGAAGTTTCTGCAGATTGACCTAGATTTCCAGTGTTTTATTAGCATTATACCTTTCGTAAATTTTGATATTATCAGCTACATTTGACTGATTTGTGGGGAAGTTCAAGAAACTAGGCAGATCAAGGGTGTAGAGAAAAAAAGATGAAACACCTTATTGCGGTAAACACTGGTGCAGCGGTGTTTTTCAAAAACCGATGACCTACTTTGCCATCAAATAGCGATCACATAGGTAAGACGTCAGCCAAGAAAGGAGATTTCTGTCGACTCCGATGTTATGCATTTTGGCGAGTAAATTGCTGTGACAGACTTTATGGAAAGGCTCGGAGAGATCGACGTAAAAACATCAAAAGATTCTCTTTTATAGAGGAGGGTCTGTTGGTGTATGATATGGTAGCTGATTGCAGGTATGGTTACAGGTATGGTAAGTGATTTTTCACAACTGACATCGCTCCTCTTGAAAAAAGTCGTTCCTCACAAACTAAGCGATCTTTCATGGAAAAGCTTTCCTAACATGAAGTTGTTTATGACCCATTCAGGATGGTCAGCACTGCGGCGAGGTTTCAAAACGATCCTTATGAGAGCACTGGGAAGGAGTATTGGCAGTAGATTTGCGAGACCCCGCGAAGCAGATTAGCAGATTTAACGCACTGCTGCGACAATAATTTACTTTGGTATGCGAATAATCTCACATAACTCTCTATTTGCATTCACATATACACTTGAGAGATAAGCAATTGACATAGGGCGTACATTGAACGGCAGTGATCACTGTACTTTTTGGAGGTGGACTTCGCTCAAAGTATTTGTGGAAAGCTGCCTCTTCAAACAAACTGTTGCAAGAAAGTTTGAATATTAAGGTCGCAAGCAATACGTGTAGCTCCCAAACGTTTGTAAACTTATATGTAAAGTATTGCTCAATAAGTGAGGCTTGCTATTATGACTCATAATAGAGCGCTAAGAGTCTGTCTTTCCGTGCGTTTGTATGTCTTCTGTCACGAAACTCAGAGAGAGCCAAGCTATCGAGCTGCAATTTGCATAATTATTGTAACATAACATAAGTTTATTTTGGCTTGTAAGTCATCATAATGATATCCATCTCGGGCTACATTATCGTGAAAAAATCTCTTTAATTTTCAAGGTAGAAATTTGTCAAACCGACCATCTACGCGATCACCACTTTTTGGCGTTGTTTTCACAGGAAAGCAAACTCTTTTTGGGCTAGAATTCATGGACCACAGGCTTACATGTCAGGCAAATCATAAGTTCGTAAAAAGTCAATTTAGCGACTTGGTTTTGCATGCCAAAAGCCGCGTGGTCCCGTTTGACGCGCGAATTTTGAAGGACCCGCTGATCAAACCGGCTCGTCTTTGTGCATTGTGGACCTGCATGCTGGTACGATATGTTATGCAAGATTGTGACTCGATAGCTTGGCTGCAGCTCCCTCTATGAATCTCTTGACAGACAGACATACACAAACGGAAAACAGACGTTTAACGCTTTATCGTAAGTCATGACCAGCATGTAGGTCCACAATGCGCAAGAACGAGCCGGTTTGATGAGCGGTTCCTTCAAAATTTGCGCGTCAAACGGGTCCACGCGGCTGTTGACATGTAAAACTAGGTCGCTTATTTGGCTTTTTTCACACTCATGATTTGCCTGACAAGAACTTGCGCTCCATGAATTCTAGCCTAAAAACTGCTTGAAAAGTTTGCTTTTCTGCAAAAACAGTGCCGCCATATCGCGTAAATAGTCGATTTGGCGAGGTTCTACTTTGAAAATCAGGGGACTTTTATAAATATAGCCCAAGATAACTATCATCCTATCATCCTTATAACGACTTTCACTATTCCAAACCAAAATAAATTCAGTGATCCATTCAAATTCGCATGTGTTCCTTTGCGAAAAAGTTTTCTTTCTCAAAGTACCGATCTTACATGAAGATGCTTCAAGAATAAACAGCTGTTCACAATTTGTTAGTGTTATTCAGCATCGTGGGTGAGCTTCAAAGTCATCATTATGCGGACACGAGAAAGGCATACGGATAGCAGAGCCAGTGAACCTCGACGAAGCAGAGGTGACGTACTGGTGATGAAAAAATAGGTTCTGAAGTATATTTAGAGAGGCTGATTGTTGTGTGCTTGTCGCTGCGCATAGCAACTAGTATTAGAAATCACTTGAGAGAGCGAAATCTAGTAAAAATGTCAGATTATCGTGGGCTAAGACAACGCTCTCTTTTCAGCAGTGATGTGGACGAGCGGCGGGCCTTCATTATCAGGGCGGGCGGCGAGCCTTAAATTGTGGGCGCGGTCTTATTGCGGGCCTAGCGAGCGGCGGCGTGACGACATTATCATAGTACTTATCTTGAATCATTTCACAATTCTCTCATTGGCGTGATGTTCATTTTTGTCAGGGCTGTCTTTATCGTGATGGTCATTATGAGCTGCTAAAGTGATTTTGAATCAACCGTTGTCGGACCCCGATGGTTTACACGAAATAGGAAAGGAAATAGTCTCTGATGCTATAATGAGTTGTAATCAGGGACTGACTCCTAACATCAATTTCGAAGAGTCTATCTTTTGAAAAATGTTTGATGGCAAGAGTTGTGCTGTTTCTACAAAATTTTAGAGTTGATAAGTAAAATAAATATCAGCTAACGAAGTTCGAAGTAGGATACTACACGGAAGGAATGTTTCAAAATATTCTTGATGTGTACTCGTATACATCTCCACAATCCTGATATCCGACAGAAAATCGACCAAGCTGATTCCACGCGACACTATTCGCTCTACATAGAAACTTAAGAGGTAAGCTACCTAATTTAGCTCGCGCTTTCGGAATAATACACATATGTTTGGAATCAGCCTGAAACGCTGATGCCAAATATACTGTTCCCAGGTGCCACGCATCATTCGGAACGGAGTTACGAGGACCTCGTTCCGTACGACTCCCCCCCCCCCCGGCAAGTCTAGGGGAAACTCGGCGATGAACAATAGAGGTCGTGTGGTAGAATGGTAAGTGTCTCGCTTTGTATGCTGAGGGTGAGCTCGAGTCCTGTTGGACGTTCTTCGTTTTGCAAAGGTAGTCCACAAACCCAAACATGATAAGTGGTCAATCATGTCTACGTGCACCTCTGGTAAGTGGGGTTATCATAAATCGAAGATTTGCTGCTCCGAGCTTGTAATGTAATGTAATGTCGTGTAATCTCTTGTAATGTCGCAAGAGCGAAATGTCTTTGACAGATAAGCAACGACCAGCTCGGAGTAGAACATCTTCAATTTATGATAATCCCACTTGCCAAAGATGCACGTAGACATGATTGACCACTTGTGGATCACGTTTGGGTTTGTGGACTACCTTTGCAAAACGAAGAACGTCCAAACTCGAACTCCGCACCCTCAGCATACAAAGCGAGACACTTACCATTCTACCACACGACCTCATTTGTTCATCGTCGAGTTTCCCCTAGTGCCGGTGGAGGAGTCGTACGGAAGGAGGTCCTTGTAACTCCGTTCCGATTGATGCATGGCACCTGAGAACAGCATATTTGCCATCAGCGTTCCGCGAGCTAAGTTAGGTAGCTTCCCTCTTAAGGAATTTGGTATATATGTTTTACTTATCTTTCAAAAAAATTACCATTCCATCGTATGGTCCTCTACCGAAGATAAACTAGATTGGCAACAACTACCATCTCGAATAATTTTTAGCTTGTATATTACGTTGTGAGTTATATATAACTATCGTAACCTGTACTGTATTTTTTGTAGTATTGCATGCATTGTTGCTTATACATGTAAGTGTAGACCCGTAGAGTGCTCTAAACAGCTTCTTTTACTGCCGGGTAGGTGAGGAATGGCATAAATTTGCCCGCTCAAGGTTGGGTTTGCCTGCTTTACTATCTCTAGCAAGCGGGCGGCGTGCTCAGAAAACGGCCGGGGAGAGGCATGATCGCTCACCCGGAAGAGGCACTGCGCTCGTCCGAATCATAGTCTGAGTTAGCCTAATGTTTTTTCATCTACATGATCAGTTTGTCCGTAAAGTCTCCTAAACATGCACCTGCCCGTTTTGCGGAAGCGTGCGAATGAGCTCTCGCAGTTATTTTGATAGGTTTGAAAAGGATGAAAGGACTTGAGTAGCGTAAGCAAGAGGAGTTCATTTATCATCATTCATAAGGTACGCCAGCTTCCTTCTGCGGACTCTGTCCTTTGAAGTTCTTTACCACTCCAGTCACTTGGATGGGCCGATACGGTTACGATCGCGTGGGGCGTGAACCATCCGGTAAAAGGCAGCATGCGGTTCCTAAATCCGAGCTGGGAATCTCATCAATGGGCAGTGTTTCTGGAGGATGTGATACCTTAGTACTTGAAACCGGTATGCACTGACTTTGATTCTGGTTTATTTTAATTACTTATTTACCAGTGCGTCACCTCTGCTTCGCAGAGGCAATACGAGGAAGGCATGTGGATAGTAGAGCCAGTGCGAGCTCTACTATCCACATGCCTTCCTCGTATTCGCAAAATGATGGCTTTGAAACTTACCTCGCGTTGCCGATCATCACGAATGAAATGTAAACAATTACCCATTCCAAAAGCTCTTTCATGTAAAATCGATGACTTTGAGGAAAAAAAGTATTCCCCAAAGATTAAATGCAATCTGAATCAGTTACTGGGGTTATAATGGCTTGAGAGTCGCCATAAAGATGACGACAACCGTGATTTACATCTTTGATCAAAAATTTTCTCGTATTCCCATGTAAAACCTTAACAAATCATCATCTACGCAATTATTCCTTTTTGGCGCCGATCTTGCGTTAAAGTATGCTTTTTGCCCACTTTTCGTGCTGGAGTCCATGGTTTGCGGATTTACTTGCTAAACGAAACCATGACTTCGGAAAAACTTCAATTACAGGCCCACTTTGGCGCGCGAAATGTCGCGTGGATCTCGGCACACAATTTCACAGGTTCTAATTATCAGATCGGCTTGTGCTTTCGCACATTTCACCTACATGCTGATATGGTGCTACTACCAAAATTCTAGCTCAAGACGTTCGCTGGAACTCGCTCTACGAATTTCGTGACAGACAGAGATTCACACACACACACACACACACACACACACACACACACACACACACACACACACACACACACACACACACACACACACACACACACACACACACACACACACACACACACACACACACACACACACACACACACACACACACACACACACACACACACACACACACACACACACACACACACACACACACACACACACACACACACACACACACACACACACACACACACACACACACACACACACACACACACACACACACACACACACACACACACACACACACACACACACACACACACACACACACACACACACACACACACACACACACACACACACACACACACACACACACACACACACACACACACACACACACACACACACACACACACACACACACACACACACACACACACACACACACACACACACACACACACGTAAACAGCTTTTAGTCCGTTATTATAAGTTGTGATTGACCAGTGCGTCACCTCTGCTTCGCAGAGGCTCGCACTGGCGCTACTTTCTGTATGCCTCACTCATTCTCACATAACATGACAATGTAACTTAACGCGCAATGCCTGCCTTCACGAATAACTCGTTAACAACTATTCATTCCGAAAGTTTTTTCGTGTGGGATCGGTATTTTGGGTGTATGAAATTTTGAAAGATGGAGAACAAATGCAGATTCAAAGCACTTTTGAATTTTTTCATGGCTTAGTAGTTGCCATAAAGGTAATAACTATCGTGACCTATATCCCTATGCAAAAATTTCCTAGAATGGTCGTGTAAAACCGTGCCAAGCCCGCCATTCACACAACCAACTTGTTTCGGCGCCGTTTTCGTAGAGTGATAGACTTTTAGTCACTTTTTTGGGGTAAACTTTATGGCTTGCACATTAACTTGCCAAACATTACCACAACTCTGGAAAAAGTGGTGATACGGACCCAATTTTGCGCGCCAGAAGTTGAGTGGATCCATTTGGGGTACACTTTTTGAGAGACCTACTCAATGAATCTGCTCGTGCTTTTGCATTGTGAATCTAGATGTTAGCAGTGTGTATTGTGCAAAAAATTGCGGCTTGATACCTTGTCTGCGACTTGTTCTGTGAATTTCGTTATAGACAGACAGACACACACACACACAAAAACACGTTAACACCCTTAGCCCGTTATTCTAAGTCATGATATGTGTAAAAGCACGTGAGTAGTAATGATAAAGTTTTACAATGTTAGATAACTGGAGATTAGGAGCTAGAATAGCACTTTACATGCACAAAATGACATCAGCAAAAATAGACATAAAATAATTTTACAGCATACAAGACAATGAAGCAAATGAATTCGCGATTGGAAGGGGGACGATGTAGTTAGAAGTTTAGCTAAAGTTTTCAAAAAGCATTTCGTGCTAGTAGCTTTTTGAAATTAGAAATTATCCCTACAGTAAAGATATTGGATCTAAAAAGCGATCTTGCTTTATGAACTCTTACTTTCAGCATACCTTCTCTACTTTAGGAGATAAACTTCAAAAAATTCAGAAAAATCAACTCTGCATCTTCCTTTCAAAATTTTATAACCGTAGAAAGGTCAAATTTCTTCCTTCTAAAGGCTCACCTAGGAAGAGATAACACTTTGTTTGTTCATCACTCCTAAGTATAAGAAAGTAATTGAAGTTCAAAACTCTCAGAAGTAATTTCTGGCAGAGATGGTTTGCATCCTTTCAGAAACAATGTCTCGAAGGTTGTATGAAGAAGTAACCGAAGTACCAAGTTTGACAATAAGTCGAATGTACATCTTGTAGGCATCGATCAGACTTTAGGGTTTGTGGTTCTGGGGCCTTAAACTGGTGTATGTTTAAAAGAGTGCTTTAGAAACAGTATTGTTGTAGTGAGATGTAAACTACTGCCTTTCGGAAAATGCAAAACCTAAATCTTTTAAAACGACTCAACAGTTTGTTCCCGAAAGACTGGGGGTCAAAAACCATTTGGGTTTTTTGGAAAAATAAAATCAACTCGTCGTACTCAATTGACCATTGATTGATAGCTTCAAGGCAGGATTGTAAGAGCTTCACATCCTTTTAATCATGAATAATCTTGAACAACTTGACATCATCTGCATACATCACGCACTTGATACCTTGATGAGATTCAATGATACCAGGCAAATCAAAAGTGTGAAGAAGAATGAAGGGGATAGAACTCTACCGTGTGGTACACCACTAGAGATGGTACGATTTTTTGAATGTTTACTGCCGACACAAACTTGAAAGTACAATTTTTCAAAAAGTTTTCTGTACTTCTGCACGTCATATCCTCCACCCCACCATTCTAGGTTTAAACAGTTTTGCTGGAACTGTGCAACTTTATCAAATGCTTCGGAGAAGTTGAAAATAACCTATTTTATGTCGCTTATCATTTTCAGCAGTCCAGTCGTTCGTAAGGACTACTGTTTCGAAGATTTGAAAGCCGGGCATATTTCATGCAATTTCAGTCGTGACGAGATCTGGCAATATTCCAACTATCTACAGGGTGTCCCAAAAAAATGTTTCGAACGTTTGATCTTTAATATCTCTCTTCCCAAGAAGTCTTTTGCCTTGCTTCAGGGACCGTTTTGTAGAGCTGGCTTCAACTTAGATTTGCATTATAGAACAAATCACCCATCTCTCTTCATTACTGTAGGATTACGGTAGAAACTTGAAACATGTGGTGTCAATGTGGAAAAAAGCTGCCGTTTCAAAATTTTTCAAATAATTGTGAAAACTTGTGTAATAGGGTTTTTATGGACGCTGAGTTCAATACTCAACTGTTCACAAGGTTACGAAGTTTTCTAAATGGTGTAATCGCACTTTTTAGGAACATTGAAAAAATGGCCGCTACCTCTTACCCGGCATAACTCTTCAATGAAGCATCATAATAAGTCGGAAACTTTACAGTTATAATCAGCAACTGTAATTAGTCTAGTGTAAAAGCTTCCGGACTGTTTTCCTTTCTGAGGCAAAATATGGCCTTTCATGGCTCAAAATCCTCTTTGAAGTTTCTACCGTAATCCTACAGTAATGAAGAGAGATGGGTGATTCGTTCTATAATGCAAATCTAAGTTGAAGCCAGCTCTACAAAACGGTCTTTAAAGCAAGGCAAATTGGGAAGAGAGATAATAACGATCAAACATTCGAAACATTTTTTTGGGACACCCTGTATAACTCATTGTAAGCACATTCTGAATGTACAGAAGATAGGGCATTTTATTTATCATTTTACGTAAGTTATGCACACCACGCATGTGCAGTCTGCTAGCATTGGATCTGAAAGCTTCTGGCGAATTGCCAATCGCGCCGCGACTGAAATCGCGTGAAGTATGGCCCGGTCCTTTAGCTTACAAAAACCATGTCGACATGAAGATATAATAGAATGCTTTTTCGAATGAGAAGCAATCTGTTCTCTCAATATTTTGCCAGATGTTCTAGCAAGGGTAAAGGCTACACTCATTGGCTGTTATTTTTTGGATCGTTGTAGGGTGGTTTCGTACAAAGGAATGATACCAGGTCGCATTAGCAAACAGAAATGATATGCATATCGTTAGATGCGTCTTGATGAGCCGATTCCAAATCTAGCACCGGTACTGCACCACATCTTCAAGATTTATTTGTTCGAAAGCACTTATTTGTGTGTGGTCAAGCATCTAAACCCATGTCAATTAATCACTTCCAAGCTGGGTCTTAAAGCACATTACGCATCGAAACCCCAATAGTTCACACTTTTAACCGCCCATAACTTCTTCTAGAGAAGCACTCAGCAGATAATGAAGGTGGATTTGAAATCAGCTTATCAAGTCGCATTTAATAAAATGTATGTCATTTCGGTTCGCCATTGCAATCCGGTATCTTTCCCTTGTTAGGAAAAGGAGTTACATGAGAGTGCTTTCACATATCAGAAACTCAATTCTCTTCTCATGTAGGAAGGACTGAGTAAAATCTAGAGGTTAACCGACTTCAGGGAGACTTCTTTGATGAAAAACATGGCTAGTAAATATGAAACGTATTTGTCTACAAGATGTGTTGATCTTGTTAAACTAAAAAACCCGCTTTTTTTGACGGATAAGTTTTTTCTTTAAATGGATGTGGACTCGTGTGAAAACATTCCAAGTTTATTATCAAATTTTCTGAAAGCAGACCAAGTTTCAGTACTTTCACACTCAACGCTTCCAAAGCATATCCCGCTTTTAATCATGGTGGTTAGGTAGATGGTAAGCTTCGTTGATTTTCCATATTTCTACGTAATGAAATGAACTTTATCACTGCGTCTTGTAAAATGGCAAGAAAAAGTTTATACATTTTATTGACGAAATTCAGGGGTGTGAAGCAAACTAACCAGACAATTTTAAATAAATACTTTCGCACAATAGAATAGTTCGCAATCTCAAAATCCCTGACAAGGATCTCTGCAGAGGGAGTATAAGGTACTTGGTGAGGAAAGTTAACTGTGGAGTGATCACTGGGTCCAAAGGGAGGGGATATTTTGATACCAACAATCAGGTTAGAGATTGCAAAAAATGGACTGACTTTTCTCTGCTGAGACCTTTGACAAACTACACAAAACCATGAGTGGTAATAAAATCATTGAATACTTTTCTAGAGTTGCACTGAATCATTATTTCGGAAGAGTATGAAGTAAAATCGATGTGGGAAAGATTGAATTCACCTAGCAAGATAGTGGGCCTTTAAAAACACCAAAACTGCTGAGTGTCTTCTTGAAATTGATGAGCATAGCGCTACAATTAGGCAGCTTGTAGATCAACATCAATTAAATTGTTTCGTTTGAGAACAAAATATTGCAGACTAAGATTTCAGGGGGAACTAGCTATTGATTCACTGAAATCACATTTATTGAGATAATTTTTTGAATCAAAACAGCAACTCCTCCTCCTCTACAACGAGTTCGGTCACACCCGATCCCGGTGTATGTTGGCGAGGCAATACCAAGAAAAGCTGAGAGTTCGTTACTAGTTTTCAGCCAGGTTTCACTTAAGAAAACAACATCAAGATGCTCACTACAAAGTTTCAAAATCAAATCGTCCGCGTTGCTGACCATGGACCGTATAATAGAAAGATAACATGATAAATGAAAGTATTTAGTTTTTCAGAGGGATGGTAAGCGGGGAAGACATAACAATGGGGTCAGGTCATTGTGTACGTAAAGGAAGGGAAATGCATAGTAGAAGTCAAATTCGGATTTTTCAAGCCAATATCAGATAATCTGGGGCCACATGCATTAACATCTCCGCCGGGGAAGAGATTGCAGCTTAAAAGAAAGCTTCATATCATGAAGCTCCAGATATATGAATTCAAGGAACTACCTATCAGTAAGTAATACTACATCCTTCACCAAGAACATATTGAACAAAAGCGAGGAGCTGTACACGCCAAATTTTTCACATTTTTGTATGATCTTCTGTTAATCCCCGGCTGCCGTTGGTTTTTTCAAACTAAGTTTTCTTCCTTCGAAGCTATTAAAAGCATTCCAAATTTGCACTGATTACTAATCTAGCAATGTGAGCATGTTGCTAATAAGAACAAACGAATTTCTAAGGTATCGAATTTTTTTTTTGATAAACCCTAACTTTCGACTAGCGGCTCATCTCAAACTTCATGACTCCAATACTTGATTCATTCTTAACAGCAACATGCTTCGCACTATTGGGTTAGATAATTAGTACAGCTTCAAAAGTTTGCGTTAACATCGAAAAAAGAAAAGTGTCTTCAAAGAAAAGACGATCGGCCGCCGAAAATTATCAGGGAATCATACAAAAAGCTAGAAAATGCTGCCTGTACAGCTTCTTGCTTCTGTCCAATATGTTCATGGTGAAGGATGGCAGGATGGGATAGATACGGATAGGTAGACAGCAGTGGCGTACCAGGATTTCGGCTCGGGGGGGGGGAGGCGACACACCCGATTTTTGGTACCCTTCTTAAAATTTTTACGGGCCCATAACCGCAAAATTTTAGAAAAAGGGGGCGCGTCAGCCACGCCCCGAAAAAAATTTTTTATAAGGCTAAATTGAATTTTTAAAAATTATTTCAATTACTTACAAGTATAAATAAGTCTCTTGCATATTTTTATAACTCATGTAAGTAACTTTCAAAATTTCGCGACCCATTTTCGGGGGGGGGGGGGCAATTTGGGTATCTGAAACTTTAGGATATGAAGCTTTCCTTCAAGCTGCGATCCCCTCCCCCCAGGCGGGGATGGTAGTGTATGCCCCCTTATACTGACTCTTTTCCCTCAGACGCTCTCTTACCTCCCTCGGCATGAGGGACGTACGAAAGCATTTTTTTCAAGAAAAACTTCAATTTAGGAGTACGAGTACTAGCTTGCCCTTATAGCTGGTAGGAAAGGCAATATTAACAAGCCTACGCTTTCCGATATTTTCGTCCTATACGATATACGGCACATGGTTACCATTCGACGCTAAGAAAGTCAAGTAATGCAAAAATACTGTTGAAATTATGGTTAACGTTTTGAGAACAGACTGTAAATTTGCATTCAGGAACAACGGCTACACCTATCGGACGCTTCATCTCCATTTCACTATTAGTTGGGAACTCGGCCCGCTTCAACTTACTGTTTTCCGCTCTTGCCTGCGCATCTTCTTTGATTATCTCTCCATCTTCTGATTCAGCACAACAACTTCTCTCTTTGTTCCCATCAAAACATGGACCATAATCTTCAACGATTGAAAAGCCTCTTCAGCCGTAGTCCTTAAGATGTTTGCAGAAATTCAGCAGAAGTCAGAATAGTATTTTTGGAGTCTTCCTTTGGGCAGAAAAATCAGCAGAAATGCTTTTGCAGGACGTTTGCATTAGCGTTCTCCTCAGAGACCTTTGATATAGTAAGCATGCTGGGGATGATGGCCGATCGGCTATTGCGAGAGTAAGATGCCGCATGTTTATCGATATGGATTTTTTAGCACCAGAAAAAAGGGCACCAAAAAGAGAAGCAACTGTCCGAACGCAATCAAAAATGGTTGGTTTGTTTTAGCAAAAACATAGAGCCAACAGCAAGGGAGTGTTCCAGGGAGTACTTACCGCAGTTCTGGCTGTTCTATTCTCTCAATATGTTATTTGTGTAGCACTTGCCATACTTATCGTTTTACACCATAATCGCTCAATAGATTGGTAATTTGAAATAACTACAAATAGACGCAATTTGAAGCTTATTTCAGGTTTCCAGCACTCATCGAAGTCACAGGAAAGGGTTATCCGAAATCAATTGATGAGATTGAATAACGAACATTCTATCAATACTTTCAATACTCATAAATGTCTACTCGCACTCTGTTTTGGAAAGTAAACCTTCAAAACAAGTATTATGTTGCAATCACCCTAAGTCTCATAAGTGTAAGCAGACTTCAAATTTTATGTCATTTGCAAAACATTTTTTGCACTGTCGTTCGTATTTGTTCGTGTCTTTTCGAACAAGACTGACTAATAGCAACCTGTTGAAGTATTGAGAGCAAAGATCTGTACATGTTCAGTTCAAGGACTATTATGAAAACTTGATTTTGGGCATGAACATCGCTTTTCACGCGAGAAAATGTAGCATGTTAGTTGACAAAGCTGCACCCCCAGGTCCGGCTTGATTCAGTTATGCTTGATCTAGCATAAGATTGGGATGCCAATCCCGGAATTCCTGTCTTTGGAATTTGTAGTTTCTTAGTTCGTTCCCCTCACTTTTTGTGCTCTACCCGTTCTACCCCCCCCCCCTCTTCAACCCCTCCCCTCTGCTTCCCTTCGCTCACTCCTACCCCACTCTCTGCGGTTATAATCGGTGCCAGCAGCAGTGCATTGCAGGAGCAATTATAGACTGTATCACCCGGGATCGACATCGCACCGACACCTTGAGACGGCGGATTGTCGCAAATATGTGCTTTTGAGTATAGCACGTTCGCAAACACCGCACCGTCGCTAATCGCCGCAGCCTGGCATAACCAATATCTTTTGGGTTGGACCAGACTACTCGGCACGTGGTTTACGCGATGTACGCAGCGTACGCCCCATATCTTTATGCGCAGTGCGCACACTGTGTGCACCGCCCATTCTGGTCCAACCCTCAGTTACAGTCTGTACATATGATTGGTCACGCCCGTGCTCTTATAATTTAGAAGATTCACCACTCACTGATTTGCTTTACGTTCTTTACTGTTCACTAAATATACACTAATGTCTTATCAGAAATCAGAAATCCTAATGTTGTTAAGGGTATAAAAAAGTTTATGAAAGAAAGCTCAAGTTTGTAGAATGGAAAACATTGCAAAAGCTCCGTAGGGGATAACGGAAGAATTCGGCGCAAAGATAGCATTCCACATCACTCCTGTTATTTTGACGTTTATGCTGAGTCCTACCGGTCCTTATCAGAGTAATCGCTGATGCTTTATAGAATAATTTATCTTTCATTTTGTCGAACATTTTCTAGGTCGGTAATCAAATCTTTTCACACCGGAAAGCACTAAAGAAATGAAAAAAATGAGTTTTCAGTTACGTGACCGAAACACTAAGGATGATTGAATTATCATAAAATAGCAAACGCAGCTCCCAATATCGAAGCTTTAAAGTCATGTACATACTTCTACTGTTCTCACAGACTATTGAACAGTTGCGCACAGACGCATGAGCTGCGTCTTGGCTTTTGGCTTTTCAAATGGTTCCCAGTGTTCTTAGTGATTCTCGCTGGTCTCTCTGATGAACTCAGTACATGTCATTTCGAACGCGATTTGTCCGGCAGCTATCTCTTATCACGGCCGCCGAGGGAAATTGATGGACGTCGTGACTGCAGGACGTGCTCGTTGTGCGCATAGGGCGAGCAGTGGACCCCAACTCGCCGTGAGCTTAACTGTATCTAATTTGTTTTCCTAGGACGCGAAGGGAGGTCGAAATGGCTTTGAAGCAAACCCAGACTTTTTATTAAAAGCAGTGTTTAAGCAAATCTGAGCACATGGGTTTTTCTCCTGGAAACTGGAGAGGGGGTCCTAAGGCACTGCACAAGCGGCAGCGCAAATGGTTCACCCACGGCTGAGAAATTTATCCGCTAACCCTCCGCGCTTGCGCCGTGACCGTAACCCGCGAATAACTTTGACGCTTTGACGCTGCGTTCGCTCTGGGACCTGTCCTTAGGTTATTCGCGAATCACGGTCACGGCGCAGGTGTGGAGAGTTTGGGATGGATTTCTCAGCCGTGAGTGAAGCATTTGCACTGCCTGTTGGGCCGTGACTTAGGCCCGTATGCACGTACATCCCCGCGGGGAGGGGAGGGGATCTGAGAGGGCAAGCGTCATATCTCGCTAGTCTATGTATCTTTCTTCTTCTTTCTCTGTCTTGCTTTTGAAGGTTCTCATACACTGATACTTGCGCATAATGGATGCCAGGTTACTGCCATACAAGATTGGATGTTCACTATTTCGTCTGATCCCCTGGGGATCCCCAAGGGATCACCTCAGATTTTCAAAGTTATTTATCTCCCTAAAAACTCGATAAAATGCTCTAAAATTGTACCGAGGATATAAAGTGCGGTTCATAATTATACGAACATCCCAAATTTTGAAAGTTTTTGGACTTTTTGGAAGAGACTCAAAAAGCCGTTGGTACCACGCGATAGAGCACAGCCGAAAACGGTATATGATCCGTAAGAATAGAAATCTATGTCAATCTGAGGAGTGTTTTTGCGCCTAATGCGAATTTTTAGCGGTTCATAATTATACGAAAACCTTGAACAAAGGTCCATTTTTCATTCAAGATTGCAATCTAGATAATTTGTTTGACGCTTGGAAAATCTATGCGTTTTCGTACCGTTTTTCAACCAAGTTCCAAACTTACCCTAGAGTCAGCACGCTTTCGAGCCTCAAAACTCAGCTTCGGAAGCCCTACAATGAAGTAAGCAGATGGTATGCAGAAGCTCACAAGACCATGTATTTGGCTAGAAAAAAATCAGCAGCGTTGAGCGCTTGTTTTGGCCACGCAGACGTCATTTTACCAAAACCACTGTTTTTATTATTGCAATCACAACTTTATTTGGTTTTTTGCTCTATAGCTTCAACATCAGTTCTACAAAAAACGCAAAAACGTTGGCACGGATACATCATCATGCGAGGAATGCAGATGCTTCATATCAAATGTTTGCGCGAGAGAGAAGCTGAGTTTTGAGGCTCGAAATCGTGCTAACTCTAGGGTAAGGTTGGAACTTGGTTGAAAAACGGCACGATAACGCATAGATTTTCCAAGCGTTAAACAAAATATCTATTTAAAAAGCTTATTTTATCTTATAGCCTTGGTACAAGCTAATTAGAGTACGTAAACCACAGACGTATGTTTTTGGAGCGCAATCACTTCAAAAGCATTTAGAGCCATCTGAAAAAAGTAACGATCCTCTTTTTGAGCTGCACTGGGTTCAGTGTGTAGCATCTATGTCAGACTTTGTTACTGTAACTCTACAAAAAATTTGGATTCGAAAGATTGCAAGCTTGAATGAAAAATGGGCCTTTGTTTGAGGTGTTCGTATAATTATGAACCGCTAAAAATTCGCATTAGGCGCAAAAACACTTTTAAGATTGACATCGATTTCCATTCTTGTGGACCGTATACCGTTTTCGGCTGTGCTCTATCGCGTGGTACCAACGGCTTTTTGAGTTTTTTCCAAAAAGTCAAAAACTTTTAAAATTTAGGGTGCTCGTATAATTATGAACCGCACTTTACTACAGCACTGCTAAACATGTTTATGGTAGAAATGATTGAAATCTCAAGATATCAATATCTTTGATGAACCGCTGCTCACGAGCCAGGAATTATCGAAAAATTCAAAATCTTCAGATTTTTGCAAAGTTTGGGTTACAGGGCTGGGAGTTGGCACAGAGGGATCGAGCATGCTGATCACAAACATATTATTGACAGGCCCGGGCGGAGCCGGGTTTGCCAACTAGTTACGACGTATTTCGGGTGTTTACTATGGGCCCAATGGTCTTTTCTTCGCAGTCATTTGCTTCTTTAAAGATGAAAATATTATTTTGAAGTTGTACTTATCATGTGCGACAGTGCTGCAAATGATTCAAAAAGAGCAGACGAGGTATCAAAATAATAAAAATTTTGGTAAATCTCAAGGCAAAACCCCGGGGTTTATCGCAATCCTCAATACTTCATTAACTATTTATTCTTGTCAAAAATACACTTAGCATTGTTGGGTTAGAAATCTGTACATGTTTTGCTATGTCACTACTGCTGAAGAAAGGCACGTGACTTCAAAGAGAAGATTGTTTGCGGCTTGGTGAAGAAAAGAAAGTTGGCGGCAGGGATCAGCAGGGAAGGTAGCGTTCGATGCAAATTTTCATCCTCTTTCTAAAGGTTATAGAATTATTGCAGAACAATCAATGAGCTTTTGAAAAATTACGAAAGTCTTCGATTCAAGCTTTTTGAGATGCTCAAGTTTCACAATTTTTCCAAATTTGCACATCAATCCTCCGAAGGAATCTAAGCAACGATTCGATAGAGCAAAGCTCACAGGATATGGGGTAACTTTTTTTTCGTATTTATGTCTCGTTATAATTTTCTAAAAGATTTTTTATCACTACCATCATTTTGACAGGCTTATCTCAGTCACATTCGCATCAAACAGGAATAAATCTTCGGAGTTCAAAACTTCCAAGATGGTATTATGATTAAATACTAATTTTGCAAGGCGAATGAGAGTTTACGGAATCGAAATATCTAATTTCAATTTTTTCGGGCATAGCTCGGAACACGTTTGGAAATGTGAATTGTGATGATTTTATATGCAAAAACTTCACGAAGGGGAAAGAAAAAGCATCCATTAGAAAGAGGAGAATAAGCTGCATCGAATGGCACTCGAGCTGCTTACCGATTAGAAAAACTAGGTGGCTTTAGAATTTTGTCCAGCTTTCAAAAAGGCTTTTTGAATTTTTTCGTTTTTCTCCGTTCACACTCAACAAGACTGGAAGCCGTTTTGAGGATTCGTGGTAGGTTCAAATGCGCACAGTACAGCAAAGTTTCAGACAGATTCATTGACAAGAACGAAAATTACGACGAGTTTTAGAGTGGCTCTATAATTATGTCCAGCACTGTATTAGGTTGTCCCAAAAGTTCTTGCGCCGGATTTTCAAAAAATCATAACTTCCTTTCTTCTCGACAAATTTTTTCAAAATTATTTCTGTTTGAAAGGGGAAACATTTGTCTTTATAGCGGTGCCTTTGACATGAATCAGTATTAGAAAGTTCGAGAGCTATAGGCAATTGAAGGAAATTAGTCAAGATCAGCATTTTTCAAGCTGGATCATGAAATTTTTGCAAGTAATTTTATTTGATAGAGAAAATTTTGCACTTACAGTGGTACCTTTTCCGTGAGCTAAAAAGATCGAAGATTAAACGATTCCATGAGTTAAAAAAGATTAAACGAAGTAGATCGAGAGTTAGAAGCAAACAAAGAGAATTTTTTCAGTTTTGCGATTTTTGAGCATGCTCAAAAACGATGATAACGTCACAGAACAGGCGAAAAAGTTATAAACATGGGTTTTGTGACCTTCCCTTTCTAGCTGAGCAAAAATCGTGCCAATCGTGGCCAATTTTGATTTTCGTGATTTATTCGGATTTTCGGGTCTGCGTTTTTCAAGAAAATGAAAATTGCTCCCGATTGGCACGATTTTCGCCCAGCTAGAAAGGGAAGGTCGCAAAACCCATCTTTATAACTTTTTCACCTGTTCTGTGACGTTATCATCGTTTTTGAGCATGCTCAAAAATTGCAAAACTGAAGAAATTCTCTTTATTTGCTTCTAACTCTCGATCTACTTCGTTTTAACTGATGGAAAAGATACCACTGTAATGTGCAAAATTTTCTCCATCAAATAAAATTACTTGCAAGATTTTTCGTGATCCAGCTTGAAAAATACCGATCTTGACTGATTTCCTTCAATTGCCTATAGCTCTCGAACTTTTTCATACTAATTCATGACAAAGGCACCGCTATAAAGGCAAAGGTTTCCTCTTTCATACAGAAATAATTTTGAGAAAGTTCGTTAAGAAGAAAGGAAGTTATGATTTTTTGAAGATCTGGCGCAAGAACTTTTGAGACAACCTAATATATTAGGTTGGCACGAAAGTTCTGTCGCACCATATTCAAAAATTCATAACTCCTAGTTTTTCCAACCGATTTGACTGCTTTTATTTTTGTATGGAGCAGTAAGTCATGCTCTTTGTAATGACATCTTAGCTGCTTGCTAATGATCATTTATTGCATAGATAGGAGCGATAGAAGAAAATTAGTCAAAATTTGAATTTTCTGTGTAGGGTCATAAAAAATCGGGAACATGCAAGAAAAATCGGAGCAGTCAGTATTGTAGGTTCTTTTACCAGCTCTTTCTAACGGTGCAATGTTTGCACCGATGAGCGTCTCTATCAAAAGTTATGATTTTCGAGCAAGCAATACAAAAAGGCGATTTTGACTTATTTTGGCATTTTTCAGGGAAATTATAAATCTTGATAGTGACGCTCAATCGACGCAAACTTTCCACCATTAGAAAGAGCTGGTATAAGAACCTACAATACTGACTGCTCCGATTTTTCTTGCAAGTTTCCGATTTTTTATGACTCTACACAAAAAATTCAAATTTTGACTACTTTTCTTCTATCGCTCCTATCTATGCAACAAAATGATCATTAGCAAGCAGCTAAGACGTCATTATGAATAGCAAGAGTTACTCTTTCGTATAAAAATAGAGGCAGCCAAATTGGTCGAAAAAATCAGAAGTTATGAATTTTTGAAAAAGGGGGGGAAAGAATTTTCGGTTCAACCTAGTATATAAGGTGTCTCAAAAAAATGTTTCGAACGTTTGATCGTTAATATCTCTCTTACCAAAAAGTCTTTTTCCTTGCCTCAAGTACCGTTTTGTAGAGCTGGCTTCAACTTAGATTTGCATTATAGAACGAATCATCCATCTCTCTTCATTACTGTAGGATTACGGTAGAAACTTCAAAGAGGATTTTGAGCCATGAAAGGCCATATTTTGCCTCAGAAAGGAAAAAAGCCCGGAAGCTTTCACACTAGACTAATTAGAGTTGTTGATTCTAACTGTAAAGTTCCCAACTTATTATGATTTTTCATTGAAGAGTTATGCGGGGTAAGAGGTAGCGGCCATTTTTTCAATGTTCCTAAAAAGTGTGGTCACACCATTTAGAAAGCTTCGCAATTTTGTGAATAGTTGACTATCGAACTCAGCGTCCATAAAAACCCTATCACACGTGTTTTCACATTTTTTTCTTGAAAATTTTTAAAACTGCAGTTTTTTCCACATTGACACCATATGTTTCAAGTTTCTACTGTAATCCTACAGTAATGAAGAGCGATCGGTGATTCGCTCAAATCTAAGTTGAATCTCGCTCTACGAAATGGTACCTAAAGCTTCCTGAAACACTTCGTTACAAGAGAGTTATTTATAATACAATCAAACAGTGAGTACATTTTTTGGGACACCTATCCCCCTGGCTACATTTCGGTGTAGGCCTGCCCCTTGTAGTCCTTTTTTCTTGGTCTGCAAAAACTATAAATTACGATGCCAATGGCTATTTCAGGTACTCTTTCCATAAAAGTAAGGTAAACAATTGCTTTGAACTATTAGGTTGATGCATAATTTCTGCACCAAAATAGGTACAGACCGCAATAACTCGGAATAATCCTAAATCCCAAGTAGGATTCAATGTACCATTAGATAGTGCAAACCTCTACAAGATAGTGCCTGAAGTCTTGCAGCAGCTTTGATTCAAACGAAGATTGAAGCCAAAAACGAAAAAGATCCAAGCGCCTCAAAAAACCAAGAAAAAAATTGGAAGTCAGTTCAGAAAAATCTTTCAAAATTTCTAACTTGCTCATGCATTGTCATTTCGTATAAGACATCTCTCTATGCAGTTGCTGTATTTTTCTCTTAGCTAGAAATTGAGAAAACCAAGTTTTTCATGTTTTTTTCCAAAACAATGCTGAGATGTTCTAGCACTGACAGCTGTATACTATAGGACCTGAGAAGCGTGAGAGTGAATTTTCAGCTTTTTACAGCAGCTGGTTTACGAGAAATATCGAATTTTTTGGCAATTAGGCAAGAAAAATTTCGGATGAAGAGAGCTAAATTCGTCATTTTTAGTGAACTAGCTGTTCTAGAAGGCTGAAAATGCAAAGTTTCACTGATAATGGCATGTACTACATAACTGTTAGTGCTAGAACATCGCAGCACTAATTTGGCAAAAACATGAAAAACTTCGTTTTCTCATCGTCTAGCTGAGAAAAAAAGTACAGGAACCGCACAGATAGATGTCTAACGTGGAATGTCTACGCGTGAGCAAGGAAGAAATTTAGTAGGAGCTTTTTTGAACGAAGTTACAATTTTGTTTTGATTGGTCTTAAGGTTTTCGGACGCAGTTTTTTTCAGTTTTCAGCTCAAAACTTCGCGTGGATCAAAGCTGGTGTAGATATTTGAGCACCATCTTGTAGAGTTAGGTTTGCGCTATCTAACGATTTATCGAATCCTACTTGGGATATAGGATTATTCCGAGTTACTGCGGTCTGTACCTATTTTAGTGCAGGAATTATGCATCAACCTAATAGATAATTTCGGAAATAATAATATGGCAATTAAATGTTCTCCCAATTGTTCCATTTGTAACATAATTAAGCAAGATTCTTATATAATCAGTCATTCTACTAAGCTGAAGATTAAAACATATATAAATACTAACGCTTCCTGTCTAAGTAAAAATGTAATATACTGTATTACCTGTATACCGATTGTGGTATACAATGCGTGGGATTAACTACTCGCAAACTAAAAAATAGAGCAAGGGAGCATTTATATCATATGAATAAAAATGATATTGAGAACTATTTATACAACCGTTTTAAATATAATTGTACTAATAGAAAAGTCACATTCACAGTATTAGACAACAGTGATTGCAATGATGACAAAAGCATTTCTCACAGAAAAAGAGCTTTTTTGGATCAAACTCCTAAATACTGCATACCCATTGGGCTTGAACGATAACATAAAGGGATATGGCAATATATCAAACATGGAATATCCAATAGAATATAAAAGTAATCACCCATATTATTGTTTTAGCATAGTTGAAGACAGACATAGAAGTAATAGACATAATAACAACAAAAACCATAAAAATATTGCTGACTTTTTAAATGAAATCAATACATTAAACTCAATAGAATTGATATACAGACTATGTCTCATCTTGTAAAAATTCTTTCTTAAATCAAATTATTCATCTATGCTACGACCATAGTTTAAAAAAATCAATAACAATAAAAGAGCCTTATTGCTTAGTATACTATGCAAATATTAGGTGGGTGCAAAAGTTTTGTCAGTTTTTTTTAATCCACCGCCAAACACGATAGAATGAAAATAAACAAACATTTCAAAAAGTATCCGATGCAGAATTTCTTCCTCTTTCCAGCTGCTTAACTCCCATTGTGTGTCGTTGAGAGAGTGATGAGATATTTGCTGGAAATTACAACCACTCGTTTTAACCATGTCCAACTTTCGCTAATTTTCAAAATTTTTGTATGAGACTTTCGGAGGAGCCCTGATAACCAACAGATAGGGCAAACCTTTTGCCAACCGGCGCAATCTTTTGTGGCCCTATGGCTTGTCTTACAAAATTTCTACGATTTATTTTTTGAGGTGACCAAATTTTACATTCAGCCTACTTTAACTTCGTAGAACATAAAATGTTGCACACTTCAGTCACCATTCGATGCAAATTTTTCTCCTCTTTCTAACACTTGTCTTCTCTTGGCAAGACAGGCGAAATTTGTGGGGAAAATCGCAGTATTTCTCAATTTCAGGAGTGCGCACTGACGCAACCTGTGTTTCAAAATTTTCGTGTCTTGAGGCGAAAATCGCTCGTTTACTTTGTAACGGTAGCGGTAGTAATAATCGAGTGTTGTAACCTCAGTATTCTGTAGTTTTTGCAGTGTTTGGTGCAACAACAGGTTACGCAATTTTTCCAAAACACAGGACTTTGAAAAATTATTTGGCAAAATTCTGAAAAAGCAGCTGAAAAAAAGCAAAAAGTTGCATAGGTTGGCAAAAGGTTCGCACTATTTGGTGGTTGTTAGGGCTCCTCTAAAAGTCTCATACAAAAAATTTGAAAATTAGCGAAAGTTGGACATGGTAAAAACGTGGTTGTAATTTCTAACAAATACCTCATCACTCTCTCAACGAAACACAATGGAATTTTAGCACCTGGAAAAAGGAAGAAATTCTGCATCGGATACTTTTTGAACTGTTTGTTTATCTTCATTCTATCGTGTTTGCTGATGGATTAAAAAAACTGACAAAACTTTTGCACCCACCTAATATTATTTTAGTTTAAGAAAAATAATGATAACAAAAATCAGAACAAAAAATTTATTAACGTCAAAACTACTTTTACACATAAAATTTTAGACAATCCTTCTTATATATAAACTGGAAACATCCGGCGAGACGACGAAAACTACACATGGATCACCTACCCCGGCCACCCCCCTTCAGCGTTGCGGAGGGCGAGTTGTTGACAGTGTGAGCGCGCGAGACATCACACCCTCTCGCAGAGGTTACAGACAATGAGAATTTTAGAGGCGCGGTGTACTCCGAACCGCAGACAAGTTAGAGAGGAGAGGGTTGTCTCGGCATGTGACTATTGATCGCACCCTACACTGCATGCGATGACGGCACGTGTTTTGACTTCGCATGCGATGACGAATCGTGATGATATACCGTATGCTCGGTTTGATCACAGCGTTTACAGCTGTAGCAATCTCTACTGTTTACATACATGTTTCCTCTTCTTTTCATGCCCTTACCTACAATCCAGGTTCATACCAAACATTTCCTTGCTACCTCCTTGCCATTTTGCATAATAGTTTGATATGAAATCTGAGAATTGCAACTCTCCATAGAATCGTCATCAGAACTCAACATTTTGTGAAATGTTGATGAAACTCACAATCCGAAGAGCAACTGAACAGCAAAAAATTGCATTGTTTGCAGGCTTTCTTTGTGGCTGAGCAGTTTTTGGATTGAAAAATATTGTTTTCCCCCACAATTTCCACGAAAAACGGTAAAAAAGTCGATTTCGACAGCAATTTGGCCACAGAAAATGCCTTTGCTCCCGGAATGAAGACCCAGCATGGAAGCTGTGGTCTCGCTGGTTGAGCTCCGGAGGGCTCTCTCTATGGCTGGCCAGTTTTTAGAACGAAAAGTTTTGTTTTCCCCACAATTTCCACGAAAAACGGTAAAAAAATCGATTTCGACAGCAATTTAACCACAGAAAATGCCTTTGCTCCCGGAATGAAGACCCAGCATGGAAGCTGTGGTCTCGCTGGTTGAGCTCCGGAGGGCTCTCTCTATGGCTGGCCAGTTTTTAGAACGAAAAGTTTTGTTTTCCCCACAATTTCCACGAAAAACGGTAAAAAAATCGATTTCGACAGCAATTTAACCACAGAAAATGCCTTTGCTCCCGGAATGAAGACCCAGCATGGAAGCTATGGTTTCGCTGGTTGAGCTCCGGAGGGCTCTCTCTATGGCTGGCCAGTTTTTAGAACGAAAAGTTTTGTTTTCCCCCACAATTTCCACGAAAAACGGTAAAAACCTCGATTTCGACAGAAATTTGGCCACAGAAAATGCCTTTGCTCCCGGAATGAAGACCCAGCATGGAAGCTGTGGTCTCGCTGGTTGAGCTCCGGAGGGCTCTCTCTATGGCTGGCCAGTTTTTAGAACGAAAAGTTTTGTTTTCCCCACAATTTCCACGAAAAACGGTAAAAAAATCGATTTCGACAGAAATCTGTCCACAGAAAATGCCTTTGCTCCCGGAATGAAGACCCAGCATAGAGGCTGTGGTCTCGCTGGTTGAGCTCCGGAGGGCTCTCTCTATGGCTGGCCAGTTTTTAGAACGAAAAGTTTTGTTTTCCCCCACAATCTTCATACAAATCACTGAAAAGCTCGATTTCCACGAAATTTATGCCACATTGCCCACGGCCTTCAACCACCTCAACTTTTGCTTTCAAACCCTGGGACCCGCTGTCAGCTTTTCCCCTGTTGTTCGATTTTCAACGGCCAATCATCTTTGGAGTCCTTAATTTTGCCCTTGCTCCCGAAGTGAAAAACCCAGCATGCGTTTGCATTGGTCAGTCTTCTAGGGAAGCGATTATGTTGATTTTAACCAAGCAACAGAAGAAGCAAGCTGAATCAAATAACTAAATTCTGGTGGTGGCATTTGGGAGAAAAGGTCAGATATTTTTGTGTCTACCCGCGAAGCTTGATTTTTTATTTATTTCTTCCTAGAGAGGCGATTTGAACACCGTTTATAGTTAGATGCAGTCCCAATTAAGCAAATACTAATGTATCTGCCCCGACCCACTTACAGCGGCCCTTAGGGCCGCTAGTATTAATATAAATAAAGTCATAAATAGCCAACATATAAAGAACTAGCTGGCTTACCCGGCTCCGCCGTATCCGGACCAAACTTGGCACACACTTCGGGCCCCGGCGGGTGTCACAGTCCACTTTTCGTTATCGATCGATGTCGATTTTACCGATTTTATCGATTTTTTTGCAGAGTTCACCTACAGGGCTAGGAGTTGGCACAGGGGGGAAGTGAGCATGGGGATTCCGAATACAATATTAGTTTTCAGAATTATCGATTACTTTTATTGATTTTGTCGATTTTTTTTTGTAAAGTTTGACCTGGGGCTGGGAGTTTGCACAGGGGGGGGGGTAATCGAGCATGCAGATTACGAATACAATATTAGTTTTCAAGATCGTCCATTACTTTTATCGATTTTATCGATTTTTTGAAAATTTGAGCTAAGGGGCTGGGAGTTGGCACAGGGGTGTAATCGAGCATGCTGATCACCCCCCTTGGGGATGATCAGCATGCTCGGTTACCCCCCTGTGCCAACTCCCAGCCCCGTAGCTCAAACTTTGCAAAAAAATCGATAAAATCGATAAAAGTAATCGATAATCCTGAAAACCATTATTGTATTCGGAATCCCCATGCTCGATTACCCCCCTTTGCCAACTCCCAGCCCCGTAGGTGAACTCAGCAAAAAAATCGATAAAAATCGATAAAATCGATATCGATCGATGACGAAAAGTAGCCTATGACACCCGCCGGGGCCCGTAGCGTATGTGTGCCAAGTTTGGTCCGGATCGGTTCAGAAATGGAATTTTCTATTCGGAACATACGTACATACATACAGACATACACACAGACATACAGACATTCAGCTTTATATATAAGATATATTAGGTATAGACCATAACAGTTACATATACGATTAATTTATAGTTACCAACCAGCTATTTCTAGGAAAATATTCAATTATAACAAATTTCTTTCTAAACCTGACTTTATGTGATTTATTTTATGTGATCAATAACAAATGTAAATGCTTTGATGAAGAATAAAGAATAATTTTATAGATGAAAATCATGGTCATGTTATCACAGGGAATTTATTGGGTTGTCAAGAAAATAATGTCGGTTTTTATTTGCTTGCTTTAACAAAGCAACCAGACTCAACCCGACAAAGGGTAAGGGGTACTGTTCGATAGAGCAAAGCAAGCTCTACAAGGTGGCACTCATGTCTTTGCGCCATGCTCGATTCACGGAGAGTTCGAACTCAAAATCTAAAGATTTCCAAATGCCTAAAAAATCGAAAAAAAATCAGATTCTTGTCCAAATAATTTCTACGGACCTCCCACTCGCTCACATCAATACTTTCGATATCTGATATCCATATGTGCGATTGCCGTATTTTTTCCTTGACTAGAAACTGAAGAAACCAAAATTTCCCTGATCTTCTCAAAGCAATGCTGAGCCGTTTTTGCATATGTAGTTCTATACTACAAGCGTAGGTAAGCATAACTGTAGATTTTCAGCCCATTCCAAGCGGTACTTTTCGAGAAATGTCGATTTTAGCACTGAAACTGAAACGAAAAAATCCGAATTCGTTATTCTTCGAAAACTACCGCTTGGAATGGGCTGAAAATCTACAGTTATACTTACCTAGGCTTGTAGTATAGAACTACATATGCAAAAACGGCTCAGCATTGCTTTGAGAAAATCAGGGAAATTTTCGTTTTCTCAGTTTCTAGTCAAGGAAAAAATACGGCAATCGCACATATGGATATCAGATATCGATAGTATTGATGTGAGCGAGTGGGAGGTCCGCAGAAATTATTTGCACGAAGATCTGATTTTTTTCGATTTTTTGGGCATTTGGAAATCTTTGGATTTTGAGTTCGAATTCTCGGTGGATCGAGCATGGCGCAAAGATATGAGTGCCATTTTGTAGAGCTTGCTTTGCTCTATCGAACAGTACCCCTTATCCTTTGTTGGATTGAGTATGGTTGCTTTGTTAAAGCAAGCAAATAAAAACCGACATTATTTTCTTGACAACCTAATAGATATAATCAAAGACCCAACACTAAAATCAATTGTGGACAAAGGTACCAATTACAGAATTAATAACTCTTTCTGTAACAAACAACCTACAGAATGGGTACAATATACTGTAGACAAATCAGTCATACAATTTAGAAGACATTATAGAATTGATTCATATAAAAAATTGATAATCGAAAACTACTTGACTTTCACGTTCCTTGAAAAACTTAAATCATTACTTTATAATAATATCGATATAATCGATAGCAATTATAATACTAAAAACAAATTCAACAAAAAACTTTTTGATAATTTTGTTATATTTCCTCTGGATAAAGCAAGAAATAATTATGGTATTACATGCTTAATATTACCTTATTAGTGTCATTTCTTTGCAAAGTTTTTTGCAAAGGTTCGTTATTTGTACAAATCTTATACCAATTTTTTGAGACATTGGACTTGAAGGGCTTTTCAAAATGTTTCTAAAAGAGGCGAAATTGTTACATAAGCCAGAAATGGTAAGAGTCTAGGGAAGAAAGTGAAATATATTCACAAGGGTCTTTGCATTGTAGATATCCTATTTTGCAGGATTTCCAAAACATCTGAAAACCTGGCTCAGAGAACATTTGTGAACGACCTCAGGATGATCTTTATGGAATATAAAAGATTTGGTAGATAAAGCTCTGAGCCGATGCTTTTGTTGCAAGAAAATTCTATCAAACTACTCTAGAAACTCGGTTAAACATTGTCTCCACCCCTGTTGTCTGAACGTACACGACTTGTAATTAAATGCGTTACTATCATAGTAGTTCAGGTGCAACTACTACTTTTAAAGAAAACTTCCATAGAAGTGGAGGAAAAAAAGTTTCAAGAGCATGCAGAAGTCTTCAAGAGGAACTTTGAGAGAGCTTCAACTAGAGTGTGGGGAGAAGAGCTGCTTTGCATGGATAGTTATTCTTGGCTAGTTGCACAAAATTGTTCACACACAGCAGCCATTTTGTAATCTTCCAAAGATCTGATACGAATAGTTTGTGCTAAAGTTGACAAAGAATACCTGTGCCTTAACCTAGCCTCATATTATCTACCCTACCTACTGCTACCGATACGAAGGGACACCTAGGCATTACAAATTATCTGCCTCTCCACTTGCTAGCGATCCATAGGGTCACTCAGGCTACAAACTATCTGCCCTACCCTCCTGCTAGCTATATGTAAGGAGTCTAGGCGCTCCAAAATAACTGCTCCCACTTGCTAGCGATCCGTAGGGTCACTGGGCACCAAAAGTTATCTGCTCCCACTTGCTAGTAAACTTAGAAACATTAGTATAAATAATCCCAAGCTGTATTCAGCAGACTTCACTAACATATTTACTAGTTTACCCCATAATATAATCAAAAATAATACCAAAGAAATATTGAAATTATGTTTTAAAAACGCAAACAAGATATATATAGCCTATAATGGATATAATAAAGTTTACTACACGGATGACTTGTAATACTAGTTCACGTATACGGTACTACAAAATAGTTGATATACTATATTTAATAGTTTACTTGACAACAGCTTTACCAAACTGTGTAATATACTTTTCAAACAAAAAATAGGAGTTCCCCAAGGAGGTAGTTGCAGTCCTTTACTTGCCGATCTCACCTTAGCATGGTATGAATACAGATTTTCAAGACAGGCAAATATAAATTTCAAAATTTTTCCATTTAGATTTATGGATGATATACTAATCATTTATAATTTTGCTATTAATATTCATAATATCTTAGAAGAAGTGTATGATCATCAACTACATCTTGAGTCAACAAATATTGATGATTATCACTGTAATTAATTACAGTTAGATCTACACATTAGCATAAATAATGAACATATTACTACTAAAATGTAAAACAAAAGAGTTTAATTTTCCTATAAAACGTTTTATACATGATTCCTGTACTTCGTCTAAAATTAAACGTGCTGTTATCTACACTGAATGTTTACGAATTGCCAGAACTTGCTCGTTTGAGGATATCTTGGACAGAATTAAAAAGCTCAGAGTGATACTTAAAGGTAATGGATATACTAATTCGTTCATTTTGGCAAACATTCTTAAGATAATCAATAAAAATAAATATGTGCTTTATAAATACAATCTAACAGACAGTAATAAAGCTATTCTTAACAAAATTAAAAAAGTTTTTGAATAAGCTTCTAATTTTACTATATAAAATAACATATTGTATATAAATATACAGGGTGTCCCAAAAAAATGTTTCGAACGTTTGATCGTTAATATCTCTCTTCCCAAGAAGTCTTTTGCCTTGCTTCAGGGACCGTTTTGTAGAGCTGGCTTCAACTTAGATTTGCATTATAGAACAAATCACCCATCTTTCTTCATTACTGTAGGATTACGGTAGAAACGTGAAACATGTGGTGTCAATGTGGAAAAAAGCTGCCGTTTCAAAATTTTTCAAATAATTGTGAAAACTTGTGTAATAGGGTTTTTATGGACGCTGAGTTCAATACTCAACTGTTCACAAGGTTACGAAGTTTTCTAAACGGTGTAATCGCACTTTTTAGGAACATTGAAAAAATGGCCGCTACCTCTTACCCGGCATAACTCTTCAATGAAGCATCATAATAAGTCGGAAACTTTACAGTTATAATCAGCAACTCTAATTAGCTTAGTGTAGAAGCTTTCAGGCTGTTTTGTTTCTTCTCTGAGGCAGTATTTGGCCTTTCATTGCTTAAAACCCTCTTTCAAGTTTCTACCGTAATCCTACAGTAATGAAGAGAGATGGGTGATTCGTTCTATAATGCAAATCTAAGTTGAAGCCAGCTCTACAAAACGGTCCCTAAGGCAAGGCAAAAGACTTCTTGGGAAGAGAGATATTAACGATCAAACGTTCGAAACATTTTTTGGGACACCCTTTATAAGTGTATATTTATACACCACATCACATCACACACATACACACACACACACACACACACACATCATCACACACACATCATCACACACACATCACACACACACACACACACACACACACACACACACACACACACACACACACACACACACACACACACACACACACACACACACACACACACACACACACACACACACACACACACACACACACATACACACACACATAAACACACACACTCACACCTAAAAAGGATTACCTTTGTGCTCTAAAGCAAAATTTACCTGCGTATACAATCAGTAAATAGAAACTTAACTGAGTATCCATTATGGAAATATTCACTGATAATGGCCTTTGTTACCCTTTATCGCCATCCACTTCATCCCAGGATGTCATCACCGGACAAGAACAAAAGAGATTCAGGTAATTGATTTTTTACTTATTAGATAGCCCTCCTTCCTTACTGACCAGTTCCGGGGAGGGCTATTAATAATTCCTTCACTCCGTCTAAGGATAGGAACGAAACGGAATTTTATATTTTTTATTTTCATTTTTATTCTATTACCTAATAGATTAGCTCCTTGTCAGTAGGGATTTGTTTTATTGTGTTTGTATCATTATAACTTTTTACACAAACAGTTTTTTCGTGTGCAACAAGAACTGTTATAATCAGCAAGCCTTTTTCAACTCAATATGCATTATTGTGCTGTTGTATCTTCACAAAGAAAATTCTCTTAGCCCGAATTCTGCCAAGAATTTTTTCGGAAAAACTTCGCTTTGAGAAACTATAACTTAGTATCAAATAAGTAAGGTAGATATTTGAAAAAATTTTGAAATTGCTCATTTTTTCGATTTTCTGCGAATTTGAAAAATCGCTTTTCTGACACTTTTGAATTTTTTCAAAGCTGAATAGGGAGAACGGCTCCCGATTTTCTCAGCCTTGAATGTCTGAAGTCTGTTCTTCCTATATAAAGCGGAAACTGCGCAGTCGCTTCGCGCTGAGGATTTTTATGTGGGGCAGACGGATTACAGCTACTGTTGGTTTTGCTCTAAAATTTCTCGGCTCAGATGTTTTCAAAACTCATGATTTCACATGCATTTTGTAACATAACTCACTCAAAAATACGTTGTAAATTTGTAGCGAATTCCGATTGTTTTTGGTGGTTTTGGAACCAGGTATATTAAAAGAAAGAATTATTCTTCGGTTTCTCAAAATGTACAAATCGCTCTGAGAAAACACTTTCCTTTTCTAAACTAGCATTTTAAAAAAAAGTGCGCAAAAATCCTGCATTAATTCTGTTACATCTTAATATTTGAGTTATGTTAGTAGGGAGCAAGTATCTAATGTCAAAGTATAAGGTGCAGCTTTTTTATTTTTCCAAGCAAGCAGGTCGGCCGCACCGCTGTGGATGGACCTCGCGATGGTCGCTCTCCCGCACAGTCCCTTCAAATGAAGAGCAGCACGGAAAGGGTTCTTTGGCTTTGAAATCTTTTGGTGTGTTAAGCTTAGTCCAATTGAAAAAGAAACAGGTACGTTTTGTAATCGTACAATTAGGAGCCGAGTGCATGCAACCTAAGCAGCTTTTGAGCGGATATCTTGGTCAATTATGATCATATACCAAGCCACCGAATCGGAACTAGTGCGGAACCCGGTGACCAAGCACTGCGTTTAAAAGCAGAACGGTGTGCAAGTTTACTAGAGCCGTGCGATGCTCTCCCATTTGTTCGCTGCCAATTTCCTTGAGCGGTATCTCCTCAGCCCTTGATGCGTCTTTACATGATAAATACAACTATACTGTTATACCAATTGTTTGAGGTACTACGGCTTGCTTTTGGCAAGGATAACGCTAGGGACACTTGTTTACTGTTTTCAGAATGTCTCAAAAAGGGGCTTTGAGAGGGACTTGCTCTAGAACTATTGCACAAGTCTGTTCTCAACATCAACTTATCAAACGAAATACTCTCATACTAGAGGCGTTTTCCCACTCAATAGAGCCCATACTGCTTACATGATAATGCTGGTTCTTGGCCGTGGTAGGACCAGGGCACTCGTCCAATGTTCTCACGGAAAAGCACCAAAAGGAACTGTTGATTTCCCTTTCAAAGTTTCATTGGGATCAGCATTATGAGACCTGGAAAACAGAAAAACTCAAGTTGGAAACCTGCCGAAGGCTGGCTTTAAGGGTCTACAAGCTTTGCGCACGTATTACATAATACTTGTGCTCTACCTCAACTTGCCCGTATCAACAAAATAAGAGAAGAACAAGTCTGGGCATGCTCATTTACAAGTGTGCAAAGATTTCTGTAGCTGTTTTCATCGAAGAACCTTGAGGTTGAGCTAGGATTATCACTGCATACCCGTATTCACAACAACATTTCTCAAGGATTAAACCTACCTTGAGGTAGAATCCTAATTCGAAATGCCACTGACCCGCATTCACGAAGCTGTGTAGAAATCTCCTCAAGATTAGTTGATGAACACGGTTACTGAAGTTTCTTACAATAGCCCCATGGTTGAGGGAAATTGAGTTGAGCTGGCGATTAGGGAGATGTATATTTCGATATTCTTTGAGCCACTAACACCAGTTGTTTCCTTGATCCGCGCAACGGTTGAGTGAAAGAAATCAAATCTTCAATCTGCAAATTTGCACCATATACATACAAACACGAGTATAGACGCAACGTCGACAAAGGTGCCAATGGTGCAATTAACAGTTATAATGCAGGATTTGAATCCTAAGTGCATCTATCGAATATCGGAGGCTTTCAAATTTTATCTGTTTGTCTTTAGTGGGCGATATCAGAATTTTATTTTGATAAATTTGCTTTCTAGAATCTTATTCCCGTGTGCCACAAAAACGAGTAAAAAACAAGAGCGTTCCATCTGTTATACAATTGGATCAACCAAATGACCATCCGGGAGTGTAAATATAACACATACGTGTGACGTGCTTCCCAGTAAATTATCAGAATAATGATCGATACTACTAGAATACAATGTTCGTAACTAAGTGTATGCCTTGTAGAAACTTTTGTGTATTTCTGTGCCAAACCATGCAGATCATACGTGCTCGACACCGTTTGCGGATTGTAAGCTACTTTACGGTAATATATCCACTGCTTTTTCATAATTTTATCAAATTTTAGCTATATATAAAAAAAACTTTGCCAACCCACTCTTTTATTTTATGTGAACAGCAGCAGTAAGGCTCATTTTTATGCGGTGAGGACGATACGGTTACTCGAAGCGAGTAAGAAGATGAGCCCATGCATAAGAGGAAGCGGGGAGAGTGTGCTCGCGGTGTATAGGATGTGCAGAGAGGAGGAGTAAACGAGCGAACAGAAGCAAAGAAGAGCAACTCGCGTGCAAATCTATAAAGGAAAATGCCCTATTCAAAAATGGTTCACGCTAAACTGGGGACGCCAGCTAGTAATTTTTGAAGTCAGGCTGTTTACGTGGCTATAAAGGTGTATTTCATGGAACCATCAAAAACAAGCTTTCTAGAAACACATGCTATCACCATGTGGGCCAAAGAATGAGGTCTATGCGTGGCTCCCAAAAAATTGTGCTCCACATCGCGCATCATGCGGCTTGCCTGTGGAATAGGGTTATTAGTTGTGTTTTCTGCGAAATCATGGTTTGGCTTCTGCGTCTTTATGCAATCGACATCAGCTCAAAGTAATCAAAAATCACTGTTTCGCGAAAACGGCGCCAACAAAAACACCGGTTGCTTGATGTTCCGTAAAAGTTTTTTCAAAAAACTCTTGAGGATTTCTACCTAGACACGTAGCTCGCGGCGGTCATTGTCTTTATGGAGAGTATCAGCATAAGATATTCGGTAACCAATTCAAATTCGCATGTATCTCGTCGCACAAAAGTTCTCCTTTACAAAGTCACCAATCGCACATGGATAACCTTTCGGAATGAATTGTTTACATTTACCCGTGGCGGCCAGCATTGCGCGGAGCTTTGCGCAAGAGGTTGGCGATGGATAGTAAAGCAGTGCAAGCCTAAGGCTGCGGTCATACTGATCCTGAAGTTCGGGAACAGTTCCAGCACAGCGTTCGAACTAAGCGCTGTGCTAGAACTGTTCCCAAAGTTGCGGATTAGTATGAACGCACACTAAGGTGAGAGGTAAACGCACTGGATGCTAGTAAATACGTGGACAATCTTTTTATCGCTTACGTTGTCTATATTGCCTAATATTTAGCATTACTCACAATTGTCTCATTACTCAAGCAACAATGATGCTGAGAGTTGATTTAATGTGTTTTGAAACGAAAACTAAACAAGTAAGACTATCGAAGGTTTTTGATACATTTGATATGTTTGATATGTTTTGAAACGTGAACTTAGTAAGAAGTAAAGAAGTACGATTATCTGAAATAATGTCCAAGTAACATACGAAATTTTGCAAGCCCAAAAACTGGCACACAGGATGACAATCCTATCATAACTGACATTCGCTGGATTTACGAAGTGCAAATGGTGCTGCATTTTTTACTCGTAATCAGTTGTGGGCAGGGCGAACTTATAAATCCGTGCGTTTATTACCTTTCATCAGTCTCAAGAAAAGGATAAACAAGGTCAAGCGTGGGATGTGGCATGCAACACCTGGGGGGTCGTATTGAGGAATCAGGGAGTGGGGGTGGGGGGGGGGGTCGTTATCAAGGCGTCCGCTGTTCGCATAACATGATCTTCCTCAACAATGTCAAATAGGCCCGCCATGCAAAATACTGGCACATTGATGTTTGACCCATTATCGCACCCGTACAGTAAGCGTAATTAGAGATCTATAAAGCATAAGAGCATCGCATTGTAATTAGCAAGTGAAATAACTCCTGTGGTCCAAGTTTCAGCGAATTCTGAGGTTTTCAAATACACAACTACCAGTGAAATGGTCATTTTTGAACATGTTATTTTGTTCTAAAAGTAAGTTAACTTTTTTTGCGTTTATTGCAAAGAACTATTATTTTTTTGCTCACGTTAGGAATCCTACTTCAAATGGCCTCCAAATTAAGGAATTAAGAGCAAGCCAAGATCTCGTTTGTTCCATTTTTCGTCTTCAATATCTCAGGCTAGAGAAGACCGATAAGGTTCAAATCACTTTAATGTAGATTACGAGGCTTAGGCTATCGGATATGTACATTCTTGTTGTCTTTCCTTGCGATTCACGTAGTAGCGCAGACTTAGCAAGTTACCCTATCCCAATATTTTCGCAGTATTTTACTAATACTATACACTTGCATAGGTAAGGAAAAACGATTATATCTTGCTCTTGAAGAGACATTTTCATATGAAATTTCTGCTATGTAAAGGAGAAGGTTAGGTGCCACACCCCATTGACTATATCAGAAAGACCTTTTTAGCGAACTTTATTTATACGAAACGACAGCCTAGACCTCGTAGATTTCATAGGAGTGATTTGAGCCTGATTCGTTCTCTTAGCTCTGAGTAATATTTGGTGAAAGCACAGCCATTGAAAGTGAAAAATAGGAAAAACAAGATTTTAGTTGGCTTCTAATTTCAAAGTTGAAAGGTTTTTTCAAGCGAGATTTCTGAAGTGGCCAAAGAAGTAGTAGTGCTTTGTCTTGAGTGCAAAAATAGCTAGCTACTTCACCTTTAAAACGAAGTTAATCCTGCTGTAAATGGCTATTTCACTTGAGTGACCCAGTATCTTGCTTCAGAATTCGCTCAAACATTGTCTACAGGAGTTAATTGACATGCTAATTATGGACAAGTTGCCCATTATGTTTGTCAGGGCCTTCAAGTAATGCTATAAGGTATATAGTTTATAGTTCAGGGGGTCTTATTGAGACAGCAATAAGGGGGGGGGGGTCTAACCAGCGATTGTGTGCCACACGTCTTGCTTGACCCTGAGGATATATCAGTGGCCTTGAGTTTTTGATATGTGGTTCTGCTAGAAAGCTTGCTTCGTACCGCTGATATCGTGATGTTCGTTTTTTTTGCGGGAGAACTCTGAATAAGCCGCGAGAGGCGTTTTTCCTCTCGGCCAACTTGTTTGCAATAGAGCGTCATTTGTTGATAGGTGCTAAAGATTTCGTGTTTTCACAAACGCGTTTTCTTTCCAGAGAATCTTTTCGTAGATAGCAAACGTTTTCGAAATCGGTGTTTCAAGGCGAGCGTTTTAGTTAACACACTGCGAAAGCCACGGCCGCAAAATATTTTTCCCTTTTTGAGAATGAGAATTCGGTATAGTATTATTGTTTCAAATGGTACCTAATAATACGCATTTCCTCGGACTAGTGCGCACGAGCAGCGATGTCATGGTAGCATGTTTGATCGAAGTGACTGGTTAAGCTGAGAAGCAAATACAGATCACTAGGTAAGTTTTCAGCACTGGTCTCAATTCTACCTTCCAATGCGAAAAGCTCTTCTGGAAAAGGTTAGCACCAATCATTCCAGGATCTAGGTGAAATTTGAGATCATTGCCGCCTGTTGTAGCGCAGCGGTGCCTAAATCCATGTTGGATCCCTTTTTCTTTTCTTACAAACACCTATTATTAGCTCAAAATATTTGTGCATAAGTTTATTTATCTATAACCTCTATGTAGAAGTGAGAATTACGGAGCCACACCTAGTTCTAATGCAGAATAAATATGGACAAATGTGAAGAGCGAGGACAAAATGTTCAAAATAAAGCGGTTTTTCGAAGCGGGAACAATGACTAAAGTTACTTCTGTGCAATTCAAACACTCACATTCATCTACCAGTTCAGAGGAAAAACAAATTACAAGCGATGCGGGAAACATCTCGCAGGTCAGTATCGATTACCAATTTTGCCCTCCATAACATGTTGATATATTGCGAACTCGTATTTTGTGGGCCTGTCTCTTCTTGAAGGCATTCGCTTTATGGTGTGAGATATTGGCATGCAATTATAGGGACTTGTAAATGGTATGCTTGAATGATTTTGAGTTAGTATCAGGTGTCTGATGCGGAAAGAATTAACATGTCAGAACTCGTCTGAGGGATCGTTCAAACCACGCCGGAATCCGTCCAAAAGCGCTTGAATACGTCCAAATTCGCCTGAACCCGCCCAAATACGTCCGAATCCGCCCGAACCCGCCTAAACGCCGGAACTGCCAAAGCGCAGCAGATATACGGCAAATTGGCATGCTGAAGCAGGCATGGAATACTGCGCGCCAGTGCGGACCGAGGGGGGAGGAGCACGCCCCCCCCCCCGAGAGCGTGGCTAACGCACTCCGAAGAAATTTGAAAAAAAATTTTGTCGCCCCCCCCCCCCACCCCGGTTCGAAATCCTGGGACCGCCACTGTTGCGCGTAGTGCATATATCTTAGTCACACGTAGCTCGGTGTTACATACCGATCTTCTTTTGCACTACCTCTATATTAGAGATATCAATCGCACGCGTGCTCCAGTATGCCAAGAAATCAAAATTTGCTTAGATCCTCAAGCAGGTATTTCTTCGTTTGATATTTTAAGACCTTAAGAGAACATCAATCTTTTGCAAATGTCGTTTTTTGTAAGAAATACACTTTTTGATAACCTTTGAGCTAGAGATCAAGTCTTTCGATATCATGCAAAATCATGGCTCCCTTCCTTGAATGCAATCATTACAACTTCTGTAAGACGATTACCTCCTGAACACAGAAAACAGACTGTCTGCGCTTATCTTCTAAGGAGAGTCACCTAACTAAGTTTGGCTTTTTGGCAAGAGACAAACAAATTATATATTCTGAGTCAGCTTCAAACGCTGATTTCAAATATGCTATCCAAAAAGAAGCTTAACATAAGTGTATTAGCACTCAAATGAAGATGCCGCGATTCCAGCGAGTTGATGAGTATGCAAATTTTGCGCAGGAAAAAGCCCATAACTACTTTCGGAATGGTGCGTGGCAGCTAGGAATAGCATAGTTCGAATCAGCATTTGAAGCTGATTCAGAAAATAAAGGCTACTGCATAACAAAGGCGCAGAAGCAGTATTAGTTGAGCGGGCGCGAACGCGGGGCGCGTAACCTTCACGTTGTAAGCGCTGCGTTTTATGCGCTCCGCGGCTAATAAAGCCGCCCAAAGACATTGCGCCTTCGTCAAGCAGCAGCCTATGCATGTCCCTTGCCAAAAGGCCGAGCTAAGTTAAGTAGCTTCCCTTGTCAATACGTAAGATGAATAGATTGTTTTTACGCAGCTCAATATAGCCTTTCATTTCAATTGTTTCATTGCAACAACGTAAGAATCTTTGCGTGTACTTCTTCCCTTTGCAACTTATGGATTCGGTTAGGTTACTGTTTATATCGTGATATGTGAATACATTCGTTGATCCAAATTCAAATAAGCTGCAAAGTCCTTTTCTTTCATAAAAGTTCAGACACATATTGACACATTGTGACATAAAATTTTGTGAATGTACAAACTTTATTAAGTAATATGAGATGATTAGTGTTGCACACCGCTGAGCATGAGTTCATGGTAGACTGATAAAATATAGAAAAATAATTATAGACAGGATCAAAAGCCATCTTGTTCATCCAATGGGGCTTTCATCTGTAATCAAAGTAAGATGAGACAGGGAAATTTCAAGAAATTCACTCACCTTGAGATCTCGTCTTGCATATTTCTTTGCTGCATATGCGAACTCTTTTGTGAAGTCGCCTAGAAGCATTCAAAATTGTGATTCGATTCTCTAAGAAGATCTCTGATGTTTATCGAGGAATCTATAGGAAATCCAATAAAAAGTGAGCATTTTATTGCTGCGATTTGCTCCAGATTTGCAGGTTTTTTACTTTTTTTATCCGAAGTGAGAGAGGCACGCGTCGAGAGTGAACAAGTGATTTATTGCGGTATTCAAAGAGTGCAGACGACCTTTCGAGAAAGAGTAAGAGATTAGTTTAATTTCTTTGTTTCGAAGTTGAAGGATGACGCAGCTATCTTCTTGTATTTTATTTTTCTCAACTAAGAATCAATACTCGAAATGAGTAAAAATTTCTTTTTAACACTATAACTTATTAGCGAATGACTCAGCAAAAAATTTTTTACTTACTTCGTAATAATCGGAAGGTTTGAGGTGAAGCTTTGTAGATTTCAACCAGTGTTGAGTCTTCGGCCTTTTTGAACGAGTCGTGAAGTTCGGCAAAGAAAGCCGCCAAGAACATCGAACGCAGTGGGGTTGGCGCCGATAGTGACTCGAAGAAGATTATCCAGTACTAAAAATTGTAAAAAAAAGAGAATGGACTGCGATGGAACGTACAATGTCGTGATGTATGATAGAGGAACAGGTACCTTTTGAAAGGCTTCCTTACTGGATGCAGGTAACTTTCTGATGGTTTTAATCAACTTGTTCAGAGCAGTATTTATATTCTTTCCCAGTTCTGGCAATCTGCAAATTGCGCTGTGAGAAAACGTGGTAAAAGAATGCAACTAGCCACAGAAAATCAGAAATTTTTTGTGGTAATAGAAATTACACCAATTCTGTCATCAATGTTCGCAGCAATTTGTCAACAAAAATTTATTTTTGTTCAAAAGCTTATTCAAAACTTCCACCTAATACTCCAATGACCTGCAAGTTCTTCAAATTTTCTTGAAAACGAGTACTTATAGCCTCTTTTAGCGTTTGACAGTTCAAGAATTTCGTTATTCGAAAATGTTTTTCTGCTATTCGCATCACATTACCGTAAAGCAGTGACAAAAAATTACAATCGAATTGTTTGCAGAAACTCGGACAGCTGCTCAACCCCGCAGTAAATCTCTCTGACATCTACTTCGAAAAAATGTGTAAACATTGCATTTCCGATTTGCACAGAAAAATGCAGATTACTCAATGGAAAACGAGTAAGATAATAAAGATAGAATACCTTTGCCGAATGATCTCAATCGTTTCCGATGGCTGTGCTGAGAGTTCTACGTAGTCGCCGCGGATTTCATTAATAAATGTCACCAATTCCCTTTTTGTTGCAGAAGATAGCTGAAACATGTAAATGATGATTGAGATGTGATAAGCCACCAAAAAAAAGACTTACATTCTGGAAGACTAGCATCACTTCTTTTGGAATGTACTCTGGAATTGACAAGAAGGATTAGTCTGAACGACTGACACTATGAAGTTGTTGTTCAAATGCTCAAAATATGTTTACAAAACAAAATGGGTTAAGACTTTGATTGCAGATTAGGCTTCAATACAAGTTTAACTTCATAAGTTTCGTTGATCGAACTTTTTTCATTCGTAATAAGGCCATAACAATAAAACCAAAAGAGCTCTTCACCTTGGAATTGATTCAAAACAGCATTTTTGAAGATCAAAAACCCTTGAAAATGCAGCTAAGAATTAATTCATAAATATTTCGGTCCATTTTCCGGCAAAAGCCACAAACTTTCAGAAAACTGGTAACTTCAAAACATAGTGAGCCAATGCGATTTATCTGGTACATTTTGAAGATTCGCATAGCACCTAGTCTTGAGTTGGTGACAGCCGGAGAAATCGCTCCTCTTGACCGTCTCTCGGAACGGAACGGAGAAGTGGTATCTATTAATCTTACACATTTGTTTTTTGGAAAATATTTTTAAATTGTAGTAGAAACGAAATTCCAAAAGTCTCATTCAGGATTTGTTTCATTTTACTATACTACTTGCATTCAAAAAAATTTACCTATGTCTTTGTGATTTTTTGGGTCATTTTTACTCGTCTTCAGAAAAAAATCTTGTTTTTTACGTAGACTCATCTTTAATCTTCGACTAAGGTAAGTGGCTGATAGATAAGTAATTGTAAAGGCTTTCATATAGATATGCATTGCATAAACTACGATATTTACAAAGACTATGTCCAACCTGGAAACTCATTTATGGCTGTCAGGAAGGTGTTCAATTCCCGCACCGTAAGTCTCCGCTCTGATTTGAAAAGCCGGCGAAATATAGCGCCACCTTCGCCATCGTCGTGGATAACATAGCGAGAAGAGCACAATGAGACTAGTGATGAAACCAAGAGTAACCGATGCATGCCTTAAAAAATTCCGGATGTTAAGAGCAAATGGGTCATAGAACTGGCAAAATCAAGGCATAAGAATTCGAATTTCAAAGGGATAATGCGCTTTGAAAAGAGAATCTGCATGGAACGATGGAAAGCTGTGAACGTAAACGTCTTTTGCGAGTTTTTACAAAAATAAAGTGATGTATGCAAATGGCGCGCGTGGCGCATCTTTTGGGAATTACGCGCCGAATTCTCTTTCTTCATCCCAGTTCGCGGTGTCAAGGTTACGTAAGGTGTCGACGAGAGTTTGATCGAGTAGCCAAGTGTCAAGAGACGTTGCAGCTAATAGAGATTAGGACGACAGCAATTTTTTCCCTTGCCACTCAATTATGACGAGGCGCGAGAGTAAATTGAATTCGAGAATGTGGACAGGTTGCGCAAGTAGATTTTCTCGTTGTCATTTGAAGATTCATCTAAAAAACTACCCGGATCTATTGTAGTTTAAAGGAGTGACCATGGGTGCAGCAACGATTAGAAGGCTGGATAGTAAGTCTTGCCTTTGAAGATTTGTAACATTTCTTAATTTCAACGCGTTTGTTTGACAATAATTTTTGTCACAAAAGAGATATCAGGCTTTAGTCGCTTGACGTGACGGCTCCCTACCAAGCACTGGTCACAGATAAATATGGAGGAAGAAAAACTACTTTGGCTTTGATTATATTGCATTATATTGATATAGCTTACAAGGGAGGTGTTTTCGGTCGAAGTGGCCTTTTCAAATTGAATTGATAAGGCTATAAAGAGCATCAAACGCTGATTCCAAATCTGTCTTCGTTATCTGCCGAGCGCCCCTAGACGTTGAGTTATGAGCGTTTTTTGAGTTGAGAAATTGAATGCATACTTAGGACAATATTCGTCAGAATTGCTCAAATGGTGCAATGTTGATTATTAAACCACTTTATTTGGACAATATGTTTTATCCAAAGCATTCATACTTAACACTGCTCTATTTGAGCGCTGAGAAGACCGTAAAGTTTTATTTTACTTAGATTATGCCTTCATTTTTCGCATCAAGAAAATATTCATAACTCAACGTCTGGAGGCGCTGCAAGTAACGAAGACAGATTTGGAATCAGCGTTTGATGCTCTTTATAGTCGTATCAATTTCATTTGCAAAGGCCACTTCGACCGAAAACACCCCCCTTGTTAGAAAAATCTTGAACCCCAAACAATCTAAAACAGTCTTAAACAAAAGAACCGAAGATTGGTCAATTGGTTTCATGACTTAACTTGTCACAAATCCAAAACGTTGCAAAACTGGTTATATAACTCTATGACCTACTTTTAAGTGAAAAATGTCTGTGCTAATCGGGCCTAATTAGTTATGATTTTCGAAAGAAAAATGCCTAAACAAATTACTTTTACTGATCTGTACTGTTAACTCAATAATCGAAGCTTTCGCAGAAACATCCGATTATACAAACAGAGATTGTACAATTGCGCATTTAACTCTTCAGAAAAAACGAATCGCGATAAATTTTTCCGTCACTGCGCATTCATCGTGAAAAAGGCGTCGGGTTGTTATAACTTCTTCTAAAGTATATTTCAAAAAAGGCTGAAAACATCACTGGACGACTTGACAATCTGGTGATTTAGCATGCATTCCTACCACCGATGTTTTTATTGCGACAAAACCGTCGCACTGCGCTAGGCTCTCTAAGCCTTATGGATTCACGAATAAACTTGTGTTCTGTCGAGTTTTTGACTTAGAAGATGCTTTGTAGATTCAAAAAAAGCTTTCGCACAAAGCATTTGGTAATTATTTAGAATGTTTTCTCCGAACTCAGGTAAAATTTACGCAAATTTTGAACAATTTACAAAGTTTCTAGTAACTGAAAGCAAATAGCATTGTGGTACTTTTTCATTGAAAAATACGACTTATGAAATATTGTGTAAGCTGATTTAACCTCTAAAAAACGAGTTACCAAAGTGCGAATTTTAAGGACTCATAATTTTTGAAGTTATGCATTTGTGGCCAAATGAAAAAAAAAGACTTATGCGTGTTCAAGGAGTCTAGCGCAGTGCGACGGTTTTGTCGCCACAAATACGTCGTGGTAGTTCAAATATAAGCATTCTCGAAATCTCAGAGTGTATTATAAACTACCAAATTCTCTGTCATCCTGTGATGTTTACAGTTTTTTCTGAAATCTACTCTAGAAGAAGTTATAACAAGCCGACGGTTTTTTTCACGACAAATACGCAAAATACGCAGTGACGGATGGGAAATTTTTTACAGCTTCCAGTTTGATAACCTATCTCAAAAATGATGAAAGCCTTGAACGGCTTTGTTATTAATTTTGCAATTGGTGCTTAGCAAGGAGATTACAAGGAGATGGTTTTGCTTTCTAACAAAATTAGATTATCCAAACCCGTTAAGATTGCTAGAAACTAGAAATTTTCGAAAATGAAATTGCTTGTTCCAAAATAAATCTCTCCATTATGCCCATCAACCAGCGTCTATCACTTTGGCAGTTGAAATGCGAAAGCATAAACCACAGGAAGCAAAAGCATTGCCGATCAAAAATGGTAAGAGAAGGAAATTACTGCACATTTCGTTTATCGCGTTTGCTAAACGTTTTAAACGACTGATATCAATGAAAATGTGTAAAACTTCCTATCAAGGTAGTTGATTCAAGGACGGATCGAAATTGCAACAAGCTATTGCAAGAGACATTGTTGTTCCAGTTGTTTTTCTTTATCAGTAGTGTAATCTCACACTATCATACGTTTCGAACAAGACTTTGGACAAAATTTAATGTCATGGCCTTGTTGTGAAGAAAAATCTGTGCAATCGACAGTCAGACACACTTATGGCACTTCAATAAAATTATCCCTATTCTTCACAAAAAAGATAAAGAGGATGTCAGAAGTGTACAGTAAGGCAGGAGAGAAGCCATTGAATAGCAGTGCGGAAGAATCATTGTCAAATTGTTTTTGACAATGATCTGAACACACGCTGTGTCGATGTCAAAGCGAGTGAGAGAGACTTGAATCTGTATATGATTCTTAGCTAGCTGAATAAAGCATTGCATTAGTTCCCTTACGAAAAATGTGTCGAAGAAGCCGAAAAATCGTAGCATCTGGTCGAACGTCTTGCATAATAGCGTTGATTTCACGCTCTAGCGACTTCAACTTTTCGGATTACAAAGATCAAATCTTTGGCGCCAAATTTTGACTTTAACTCATTTAAAAGCTTAGGTTGCTTGAAAACCAGAATACGAGTTAGAGGTAGTATTTGGGCAGGTCTTATGCATACCGTGACTGGAATGTCTTGGCTAAGCCACTGCTCGAGTGACAGCTTAAATGACTCGAGATAGAAAAGAAAGAGGGAATTGAAGCCAAGTTTTAACCCAGATCGTACTTGTTTTCTACCATACTCGCACTTGATGAATGCTCGCTTGGAGAAGCACGGTTTGGTTTGAAATTTTTGAATTCAATCTCTTTGACTTGATCGGACGACATAAACTGTTTTCTAACTAAGCATTTCTTAACTAAGGTTTTTATTGGCATATAACAAATTTTGCCCGGCGTTGCCTTTCAGGTGAATTCTGTGCTGCGAGATAAACTAGCTTGGTCATAAGCGCATGTTAAGAAGTAGCTCGAGGCCTTGAAATCTGATGAATAAATTAGGTATAATATAATAACAAGTAATAATATATTATAATATCAAGCCAATACATATGTTTTTTACACTTAAAAAAAGAATTTTTTTTTGATTTGCAAAGGATTGTTCCTCATTTCAAATGGCATGGGCGGCTATGAATCATTGATATAGGTGTCAGACATGAAGAGTCCAATTTGTGGGTTCTTTAAACTTTTCCAAAGTCTTTTTGGCAAACTTTCGATTTGCATTGGGAAAGCAAAACGTGCAGCCTTCGTAAATTAGTGATGCTCCCGGAAGTTCGTAAAAAATATGAACATTAAAAACGAGTAAGGTGAAAATGAAGAAGAACCGGAGGTAGAAGTGTCACTGAATGCCCTTATAGTTGCTGTACATAACTCATGTACTTGAATCAAGATTGATGTAATTTGATAGCCTTATAATCCTATATCGTTCCTATGGCTAGATATGAGGCTTTGCCGAATTTTTCGGAGCTTTCCAGATGACGAAGAAAATGTAATAAAAGTCATGTAAACTAGCATAATGCAGAGAATTTTTTTCTTGAGGCGATTTATACTTTGACAAGAATAGGCAATTTTTAGATCAGCACTATACCTTTTTTGTTCTTTGCAAAAGTTGAAACAACGAAGACAAAAACAAAGTAGTGATTCATAATCAACTCTTGAAAAGGAGGCACGATGTCCAAGAAAAGTGCATAGCTCGTCCACTTATGCGCAGTCATGAAAACTTGCTGGAAACGCAGAAAGTCCTCGATAACAATGAAAAACATCCACAGATGTTCTTTACGGAAAAAAGAAAGAATCTTTTCTTGAGAGCTGAGCGCTTCCATGTATATAGTCGGCATTCGAACCGGTTTCTCTTCTAATCCTACTGTTGGCAAGTATTGAAAGGATGTTGCAACCAGCCATTTATAGTAGTAGGAGTGAGGTTAAGAAGCTGTTGTAGCGAAGGTAAAAGCTACCTTAGAATCAGCAGATTTGACAGTTAGGCTAAAGGCTAAGGGACGAGTTAGGTTAAGCGCTGGCAGGTCTCACTAAATATTGCCATAAACTATATAACTGAGCTAGTTTCAAGAAGAATTAGAACTCTTGAGTCTTTGTGGCGCCGACTATTTGTCCATCAAACCCAGAGGGCAAGAGTTATGGGATTCGCAAGCCAATTGCCTTTTCACGCAACCTCATTGAGATGAGATGGATTTACAACCTATATGTTGAATTATTGCATACGATCCTTGAAGGCAGAGTCCAGTCAAATCCAAGCGATGGGTTTTTTGTCTGGAAACTGACGAGGGGACCCTAACTAAGGCACTGCCCAAATTTCAGCGCAATTCATTCATTCATTCACGGCTGAGAAACATTCCCAAACACATCGCGCCAGCGGCGTGACCATAACTCGCAAGTATGTTACGATGGGTCCCAGCGCGAACGTAGTAATAAAGTAAGCAAAGTCATTACCGGTTCACAGTCACGGCACAGGCGCTGAGAGTTTGGGGACGGATTTCTCAGCCGTGAATCATTTGCGCTGCCGCTTGGGCAATGCCTTAGTTATGCCCCCCCCCCACCATCATTTTCCAGGCCAAAAACCCATGCGCCCCAACTTGCCTAGACACTGCCTCTAAAAGCTCGGCTTACCATTCGCAATAAATTCAAGATATTCAGCAGAAATCACGACCAGAACGTTCGGAGTGCGATAAAAGTGTAATTGCTTATTCAAAATACAGCAAATTCTTGTTCACTTCTAGAAGTGAGTTAGCTTTACATTTATGCATTCCTGCCTTTCTTCTGTAGTCAAACCACTCAAAATATTATACAGAAAATTTGCTAGGTAACAACCCCGAATATTCGTCACATTTTGCACCAAAAAACGCTAACTTACCACCAATCCGGCGATTTGAACTTTACGTCCGGGTTATCAACGTGAACAAATTTGGTTTTCAGTTGAAAGAAAACATAAGAATGACGGTGCTACCCTTTTAAGGAACTCCAAACAAATGCGATCTGCAATCCTATTGCCCTCTTCATTGTCTTGAATCTTTATGCAAAGACTGAATTGACTGTCGATTCAGCTAAGCCCATCAGGCGAGGAATGAGTTGTAGTCTTTGAGGATTTCCGTTAAATGCAATTCTGTTGTTAAATTCCATCAAGATTTTTTTTTGTGTACATGAGCTATTTCCGCCTGTAACCCATATCGTATACGTCATATTGCTTCTCTTAGGAAAAACTACAAACTTTTTTCCATTTTTGGTGTTTCGATTTCAGCTGAGTAACCAAGGTAGGATTTATTGCAATTTTCATAATTCGCAATTTTTTGCATTTTTAAGCAATTGCCGGCTTCGTTTGATTGTGGTTATTATTTCTTTTGAAGATGTATATTAAGATTAATTTTCTTCGGACCGCTCTTCTACTTTCGAGATGGCTGATTGCGATATAGATAACTCTCTATAAGATTATAACAAGTCCCTGGTTAATTAAGCCTTTATTTTTTTACTGGTTGGTTTCGAGGAGACGGTTAATAATCCCTCATCTTCGAATGATAACAGAAGTGGAACAGAAATTCCATTCCTTATTTCGATATCTCAAGAAACCATTGCTGTCAATTTTGTGGAGCTGTTGCTACCATTCATTTCTGCCATGTAAACATTCTTTCATATCACCGACCTGACCAGCATTATCAAAAAATACAAAAATATCCATTGTATGCCCAGCCTATAAAAAGCTGTTTAGTCATCAAAGTAATCATAGAGTCAAATCTTGAAGCTATTCAAGGTTGCCGTCACCTCAAGTGTTCAACCACAAGTTAAAAATACTCATCGCTACGTGCCAGGTCTGAGACGGAAATTTTCTTAACCTGATGTGTAAACAGTAAAAGGTTCTTCCGTCTGTGATATAGAGTCAGCACACACTGTTTGATTTGGATCCACGTCAAAGTTACAAAAAAAATGACCGAGTTACACCCATGAGGGAACCAGCCGTGCACTTGGAGATAATGTATATGGTTGTGCAAACACTCGAGCAATGAACAGAGCGTATGCTATCTGACTCAGTGCTGTCTCGGAAGCTCTTTAGAGGATGAGTTAACTTAGCATTAATGTGTACTTTGGTCCTGTTCAGAGTGCACATAGGATGTTTATTGAGCATCGGATAAAATTCTTAGAGATGCACTTCTCATGGCTGAGTGGTCTAGTGGTATGATTCTCGCTTAGGGTGCGAGAGGTCCCGGGATCGATCCCCGGCTCAGCCCGAATTTTGAGTTCCAAAAACTACATTATGTTGCAGATCTCGCTTTTGAATATTGCTGCCAGATGTGTGTTTGCGTCAATAATAGCCGTTCGCTAGTAATTTCAAGAACTGCGTCGACATTTTTCAACAAAAAAAAAACGATTACACTTTTTATGGCAACTTTTCAACCTAGCATTGCTTTCAGACATTTTTTCAAAAAAAAGTTTTTGCAAAACAACGCATAAATTATAAAAATTCAAAGGAGCCTGAAAATCTTCGCTTTCTGTAAGGAACAGCCTCAAATTTACATTAAAATAAAGCCAATTTTACTAGACAAATCACTTGAAGGAACAAAGTTCAAGGCAGTTTTTTTTTCAAGCTATGGCAGTACAATTCATTCAGTTAGAGCAATTTCATAATCATGAGTTAGGAAGAACCTTCTGAACAATATTTTGCTGATTTTGCAGGTACGATCTTCTATGACGGAACCATCCAGCGTAAACTCCTACAGAAATACTAGGTCCATACGTATAAGTGGTAACAGGAACGGTGTTCCTTGCTGATTCTACTGTGTTTATGATACAGCAAGCTACAGTAGCAAGGTTTCGATTCGCCGCATCGAAGAGCGATCTCATTCTTCTGTCGGCTTCTTCTTGAGAGATTGTCTGAAACAAGAGTACAGTCACTGTTAAAGACGATGGGAGAAGCAAATGTCGGTAAAAACTGTATAAACTCTACGCTCAAAAAGCTCCTGTATAATTAAAAATGAAAAGAATTTTTTACGCATGGTTTGAATTTTAACTCAGCATGATACAAACAATCCTTACCTGATCGTTCCTTACGCTTAGATAATCCGCCATGAAATTATGAATTTGATCCAATATCGTATTGACGTTGTTCTCTATATCGGTATTGATCTGATCTACTCTTCTCTGATAATTGTTCAGTTCTTCCTGAACATCTGCCTTTTCAAAGGGGGACTACACATTGTTATTACGCGTACAGTCATATTGTACTGGTTTGCCCAGTCCTGCATCCTTGAGTTAAGCTGATTTCTTGGGGTTGTGTAGCTGTTCTGAAAAGTTAAGCTGTTAACAATGTACACTTTCTATAGATTTTGATGGTAGAATGTGTGTTTGCACAACATGGCACGTTGCGCGAAAAATTTAGGGTACCCTTAGCCATTGGTAGGGCATAAGTTTACATGATATGATGCCAATAATTGTGAAGAACAACTCATTTACTGTTTTTCTCACGGTTATCTGCGCAATGATAAGTCAAAACTGATATTAGTCGTAACTAATATAGTCACTTACCGCTGTGATTCTTCCAAACTCCCGAAAAGCATCGAGATTCGTAGATTGTAAAAAGATATACTGTGGAGTGGAGACGCACCAACAGCATCCTTGAGCCTGTGAATTGTAAGCAAATCAGCTGCAAAGATTGTGTGCAAAGTTTTTGATTGGATGAAATTCATAATTAATTTCTGTTTATTGTTACTTCAAAAAATCAAGACCTTGACGAACCTAATCTAGTAAAATCCTTGAATCTTAAGTTTATTCTAGCGAACTCAAGGCAAGAATCTGCAGAATGCTTGGCACTCAATAATGCCTATCACATGAATAGAAGTCCAGAATTACGATTTTTTCCTGTGGTCGTATTCATCATTGATACCTTGAGGTAAATTCTACCTCTAGGTAGTTTTATCACTCATTATCAGCAAAATTACATTGAGAATTTACCTCAAAGTACTTTTGTGAATACGGGTACTTGCTGATAATGAGTGATAAAGCTACCCGGAGGTAGAATTTACCTCAAAGTATCAATGATGAATACGGCCACTGGATAAGACGCTCATCACTCTAAATTATAGACTTTGTTGCCTACAAAACATGGTTTTCAAAGTTTTGTTATTATATAATGCAGATTCTTCGACCAGTTTCTTCCAGACTTTCAAGACCCTTGAGATGTGAGGCCCAGGCTAGAATTCGCTCGAAAGCGCCCAAAGCGCCAAAAACGCCCAAATTTCTGTAACTTCTTTTTACTTTCTGTACCTCTCCTCACACGAGAAAGCTAAGAGACATTAGAGAAATTTGGAACGGACATTAGACGCAAGATATCAGCTCGTGAGGTTTTCGCTTACTGTAGCATATTCGATGCGTTTGTATACTATGCGTTTGTGTAACCTCTACGAGATCAACATTTTCAGCATCTCAAAGTTCTATGTATGCAACTTTACAATAGCTGCAGAAATCTGATAGCTGACTTTGAGTCAACAGAACTTTGAAGTGCTGAGAATGTTGAAATCGTAGAGGTTCCTAAGCGAAGTCTATGCTTGATGATTGTTTTATAAAAAATCAAATCGTTTTCAATTTACTGGGGAATGTTACTCCTTTTCAACTACTCCTGCTCACCTAGGATATACTACCGTATATATTCAGAGAACATAAAAGCAGTACTGCAAATATTTTGCTACCATATGTGCGGTTGGTTGACTTACCGTTATTCCTTTCAAGATAGTAAACACTATGAGGGCTTGCAAAAGTTGACGCATTCTGAAATAATATCCATCAATTTGTTGGGTTACGATTTTGGGACTCAGGAATTACAAAATAAACACATCGCTTGAACTCAAAGAGAAGAGCAGTGATAGTTGCTATAACACACAGAGAGCGTCATTTATACCAGTATGTGTACCCGAGAGCTTGTGCGAACGGCCGCTATGTACTTACAAAGTTGTTATCGGAAACATTTTCAAGCGCAAGGTGAACGTCTGTGCTAGATGTTTACTCAGTCGAAGGGATACTCCCAAGTAGAATCCTGCAGTGCAAGGTATGATCGCATTGCATTTAGGACCCATATACTTAGTTGTCCGGGAATAATATAATGTCGCATCATGACTGCATGTATTAGGTCGTTCCATAATTTCGTAGCGTTTTTATAAACGAACAAAATCATCAATTTACAGCCAAAATCAATCAAAATTATATTCCTCGTTGTAGCGCACGACCTTTTGGCACATTCTTGTTGGCTTCTCAGTCTCAACTTTTCAAACGGCAGCGCCGGCTCCCAAGAAAGTCATCTAACTAGCGCTCAAACTACTTACTGAAATCGAGACAGGCACCATTCATAAGATTTGCCAACAGCGGAGCAAATAAAAATGTGATAGAGCGAGATTTGAAGAGTACTTTGGGTGCTGAAGTACCTTGTAGTCAAATCGTGCAGGAAGTTTTAACGACGTATGTTAAAGAGCACAACAGCCCCTCCATGTGTATGCACATCTTGCCGCAAATCAACCGTTCCTCAAAGATATGAGGACGAAAATGAATACGCTACGAACTTATGGAACGATCTATTAATTCCAAGGCTAAACACGAAAAAAGTGAATGGGCTATCAATTGATGGAGCAAAGCAAGCTCTACAAGATGAAGTTTGACACGTCTACGACAAGCCATTTTTTCCATGCCTGTCCATTGGACGAGCTGCCACCGTGTACTTCTACACCTACTCAGACAATCGCCGGGGGCAGGCGGGCACCGGAAAAATAGATTGCTGATCTCTCGCACCCCGCTCGCGAATTTTTTGGAAAGCAATCAGGACTTTTCGGAAGACCGCTTGCTGAGTTCTCGATTCCTCAGAGATTCAGCAATATATCTGCAAAAAATAAGAGCGAAAAAATTCAACAGGCGGTCTCTAAAAAATCCGCTGACTCAGCAAGCGGTCTTCCGAAAAGTCCTGATTGCTTTCCAAAAAATCCGCGAGCGGGGTGCAAGAAATCAGCAATCTATTTTTCCGGTGCCCGCCTGCCCCCAGCAATTGTCTGATTAACTGCATAGTAAATGCATGCACCTATGCGTGTTTGAATATACAAGTGGGCGTGACGACCCCGCCCACTCGGCAAAAATGCTGAAAATTGCTTGCGCTTCAGGATTCGTGCAGATTCCAACATTTTTGAAAAGTGGGCAGAGCTTTCCACGGCAAAGTCTATCTCACGGCGGGAGGAGCTAAGGATAAGTCACTTGAGGTTCCCCAGTCAAGTATGACCTCTTTTATGCGGTGTGAGCAGCGTTTCTCACAGATGGCAACGAGTGGGCGAAGTCTGCCAAGAGAGGGGCGGGGCCAATATGAAATATTTCTGAACCTAAGTTTATTATATGAACACGATTTAGAGCGATTGAGCACATTTGAATTGATATTCAGGGTGCCGCGCATCATTGCGCGTCGTCTCCGCAGGGAGACAGACTGGCAGCCGCGCACCATTGAGCGGCACCGTCATCAACGTGATAAAGACCCATATTAAGTTCAATTTTATGAAGCCAAATCTCAAAAGGCTGTGAATGCTCAAAAAATTTGAAAAGTCGTATGTCAGTGAAAAAAATTGGGTTTCCACTTGCTCACGCACACACTCCTTTCATTAGACATTCGTATGCAGACATATATTTTATAGCATAAACTTTAAAAGTATACCTACAAATTTCCAACTTTCTACAAGAGCTAGTTTTCAAAAAAATTTCGAATTTAGCACAAATTCTCCTAAAAACTGCATACTTTGAGCTGTCTTCGATTCGTATTCTAGTTATGAAGTTGATTCCATTAGCAAGTTAATTTCGCAAACTACATATCTACATGAATGTTTGATGCCGAAAATAATGCCTGTACAAATCCTCACTCCCTAACAAGAGAATGGTCGAAACCGAAGTAGCTAATTCAGACAAGCTGCAACTCAGACAGTCGGTGGGATACCTCCAGAGGGGAAAATGGGGGTGTCCGGGGTTTCCTCAGCGCGGGTTTGCCACTCGTTCTACGGAGCCCTCCCATTTGTGCTCCGGATGTCCCCGCCGCATACTGTAGCCTAATCAAGCTCCAAACTCCAATTATGCCCCTAATCCCACCCAAATTAGCTCTAGACCAGGGTCGAGCAAACGGTGTGGCATACGACCGCCGGATACGATCCCCCTCCCCCTCTCCCTCTCCCCCCCCCCCGGGTAGAAATCAGCACGACCCTCCACCCCGTTCTCTACCCCTCCCACCCACAGCGTTTGTAGATAGCAAGATAGAAGAATGAGGACGAGACGAGACATTTATTTCAAATTGACTGCAAAAAATTTACTGCATATTGCAAATACACTTCACTTCACTGTTCAAAGTTCTCATCTTAGACTCATCATCAGTGCGATTTGTAGGTATGGTAGTGATCACGTCCACTGATCCCTCGGTACTTTCGACCTCTTCGAATAAGCAATCACAGCAACAGCAGCAGCAAAAGAACAGACAAGGACACACGCAACGCGGCTCATTCAATTCTCTCCTCTGTAACGGAATAACAACAAAAGTAGAAAGAAAATAGATGTACTTATCAACGATAGCAACAAAATATACCTGACTACTCCCTCTGATAGAAAATCACCGACCCGCTAACAACAACAATAAATGAAACAAAGTAGAGATAGTGGAACTAAACAGACCCGATAAGAATATCAAAAAGTACAAGCTGAACAGCGTTAACTCTACCGAATCCTTGAAGAGAAAGAGGTCAAAAAGAAGTGAATAGATGTTGGCAGTTAGTGTGAAAAGATTGATCATCCGCTGATTTTTCAGTAGCACCACCGTAACCAACGAGTAGAATGTGAACATCGAAACGGCAAACAACAAGAAACAACTGATAATGGAGGCTCCCCAATCAAGTTGAGCCAGATTCTTGTACTCTAAAACGGCCGTGAAATAAAGGATTTGATTTGCGATTCATTGCATGCACATACTATGGCCAGAAATTTATAAAGAAGTAATATTTCAGTCCCCTCAAAATATATAAAATTAATAGATGAAGACCAAAAAACAATGAGCTCCCTCTGAGAATGTTTGCAAGGCTCTTGTTGGTGGTTTATTGAGTCATAAAACTGTGCTGGCTTGTTTTGTGGGCAATTAAAGTAACTTTCGAATTAATACTATGGAATTATCAGCTTGAGTAAAGAATTTTTTGAGACGGACTAAACACGTTCTCTTTTTATAAGATTTAGTGGTTGTAGGCAGGATTTTGGAAAGCGTTTATCGAAAGCATGGCTTACGCTAATCCTCTTCATTCAGCCAATCATTCCAAGGTACTCCATGCGACTATGCTGTTTCACAAGAAATCCTTGGAAACATTGGCTAATGCATAGAGAAGGCAGAGTAGATCACCAAAAACTCGTTGGTTGCCTGGAAATTGATGCTATTATAGAAAGTAGGCAATTCTCTTATCCTCGGAAACTGCTTTGTTCATTCTTTGCTACAAAAAAGCAGAAATTTGTTCTTGGGCTTTCGAAACATCCAGAGATAACGTAAGAAATGACCTTGCCAACAATTTTAGTCTCAAAAGTGACATCTTAAACCTTAGAATCAGGGGGGCAGAAAACTCAAAAAAGCTATTTGTCGCATGAACCGTACAGAGTCTTCTAAGGGCAGGTTTTCTTTGAAGACAATCCACTTTACGCAAAACCCAATATTCAGATTCAATATTTCAGCACTAACCTTTAAGGGCAGCGTTTCGGCAGATTTTGCATTTCCATCTTTTTGCATGTTTGGGCCTTCCCGACCCGTAGATCCCGAATCTGAGCTTTAAAAGTGGTGAGAAGGCCTTTTTCGGGGCTTTTTTTTTCAATTTCCAAAAGGCAGCTCGGACGAGAATTTCAAAGGAAAGGCGGGAGGCCCTGGCACGAAGACCCTGCTGCCTGTAATTTTGGCTTTGTATAGCATGCACAATGCGGGGAACCGGTTGGGGGGTCCCGCGCCGTCTAGCGGAGAATATTCGTCCGAACAAGGTGCTAGGGGAGCGAAAGGAGGAAGGGTAGCGGCGCTTGGGCCGCCTCCCTGGCTTGCAGAGTTCACATTTTCGGCGCGGAGTTGCTGTTTTGGTTCACATGGAGGGCCTCCTATCCATCTGTGGCAAAATCTGAGGTAGGTCAATCTGCCGAGCCGCTGCCTTTAATAGTTCCCTTCTCATCCAAAATACCCATCAAACAAGCTAAAAACTTACGCCGTTTTGAAAATATCAGACAAGTGAAAGGAGAAATATTATTCAAAAGAGATGAAAAGTATACTCACTGGAAATTGGTTTGTGACTGGGACTACAGCCTTTATTGGGATAAACAACATTAAGCAGTTCGACATTTCCTCTAGAATCACATCCTCACAACAATCTCACGTTTTTCTCGTCCGCTGAATTTGCCGAAGAGCAAAGCATAGAAGACCGGCGAATATAAAGAGAGATACTAAAAATGCTACAGCCTTTATAACGCCAGACGTTAAGTTTATACTGCAACTCATGCCAATAACTAATGATCTAAATAAACTGCACTTACGTACAAGCGTACAAGCGCAATTGGCAGATGATGTTGTTTTAGTGAACATACCCCAAGACAACATCAAAAAGCAATTGGTCCGCAATAGATTGTATGACAGACAATGCGTAATGCAGAACTGCGTTGTTTGCACAAATGAGAGGTTAGGAGACTGTTCGAAATGCGGAGTGATTTACCAGCTAGAATGTAAGATATGCCATGCCATTTACATAGGCGAAACTGGTCGACCACTTCATGTACGTGTCAGCGAACATCTGGCGAGTAAGAGAAGGCAAAGTCTCGTAAGCCCTCTTGGAAAGCACAGGAAAGAGGACCATGGAGGAGATGATTTTGAAATCTGGTGTTGCATTTTGGCTGTCGAAGAACATATTGCTGCTCGAAAAGCGTTAGAGGCTTCATTCATACTTGCTCGTAATCCTAAAATGAACAGCAAGAACGAACATTTGTCTATCACTAGTGATCTGAAGCCGTTTCTACCATTTTGCGAGCTATGAGTAGCCTACACTATTTAAGCGTGTCGTACTTATTCGGACCGCTCATTTTGTCATCATCTGCTGTGGGCGACCGTGAGAGAGAGCTAACACCCTTACGCTCCTCACCAGGAACACTTGGTAAGCTGTTCAACTTGAGAACTTATCTGCGTCACAATAGATGAGTCAAATGTACGATTTGGAGGAAGTGTCTGGTGGTCTAGATCGTTTGGTTAAAGAGTGATTGACTCGCTTTCAGGCCCCTGAAGACGGCATTCAGCCGAAACGTCGGGCAGTGAATAAAGTGTTCCTTTAAAAACCTGTTACGGCTTAAAACAATTGAACAATGCACTTACAGTTTTCTAACATGGAATTTGGTACCATCTATCACAAGTACGGCAACCGATTGTGCGGCTCTTGAGATAAGAAATCAAAACATGATTGGAGAGTGTAACCGCACACTATGAAACAGCGCTAAAAAACGTGTTGATATTGATGCTTGCACATAGCGACGCTAATAGACGACGTGGAAGACACTGAAAAGATACTACATATATGAGAGCTGAGTAACGAAGACGTAACGGAATACGAAGGATGAGGATGACAGGCATAACCAACGAGGAGCAATGCTGTAGGAAGGAATCATAGCCAAAACCAATCAACATCAGCAAGGAGACGCTACCGCTAACTAGCGTGTGAGCGAGTGGTCCTGAGCAGATTGGCTGCGCTCCAGCTCTCCGGAGTCTCCCAAATTTAGAGCACCTCCGGAGCACAGTGTTGCGAGTTCTTCGGTGGACTCGTTTTTGGCTCCTATGTGACGTTATCACTAGTAGACCGCCCCTCGTCCCGCCCCCTCAATGTTAAGAGCGCCATCCGGAGGTGTCCCATAATTGGACCACTCCTCGGAGGTATCCCATCGACTGTCTGAGAATTCTTACTTTTAAACCGAACCGGGCCCTAAATTTTGCAAACATACGCTTCGAGACGGAGACGGGTTCCATAGGCTATTTTCGTTAACGATCGATCAATTTCTTGCAGATTTGAGCTGCGAGTTTGGGAGTTGGCAAAAGAGGATAAGTAGCATGCTGATTAGAAAACATAGTGAGAACAAGGACAGAGAAATGTGCAAAAAGCGGAGGTGGGTACAATTATTTTAGCAGGGAATGGTCAGAACTTAACACAGCCATACCGTACTTGCTATATATAAGACCCGGACTCGACTGAAACTACAAATATTGTTTATTATCTGCCAAGCGGCTATCTGGGAGGTGTTATGAGCGTTTAAATGTGCGATTTGTCAAGCGTTCTGTAGCTCATGCTTTACGAAATACGTTTTAAGATGCCTATTCAGGTTTTTGGTAAATGTGCTTTTTCCTTGTAATTGAAATGACCGTAGCCACTGTAGATGCCGCCATCAAGTGCGTTTCAAGGAAAAGTATTTGTCGAAACTTCTTTGTCGAAAAAAGCTCTCATAACTCCTCTCAGATAGCCGCTTAGAAAGTTGGAAACTGTATTTGAAATCAGCGTTTTAAGACGAGTCCGATGATTTATATGGTGTGGACCCCGGCCGAGTTCCCATAGGTACTTCCGCAGCGCGCATGCAGCGCGCGCCCTTCTCAATGCCTCTCGCCTCACTCATGAGCAGTAGAGCATATTTATGCTCACAAAGGAGAAAAATGTAAAGTGGAAACCTCCAGGTTCCCTTCGAAAGAGACATATGCAAAAATGAAACGCAGCAACTTCCATGAGTACCTCAAATTCAATCAGTGGATGCATATTCCGAAATTGCACTAATGGATAGGTTGTAATAAGTATACGTAGAAAAATTAAAAAACAACAGCCTTCTTAAAACATTTCTCTTCGTAGACGTAGAAACTAGAGTGGTCAAAGATTCCAAAAAAGTGAATATTTCAATAACAAATGCCTATTGGCTTCTCGGAAGGCTCAATTTTGACTTGAGCCACTGTCTACACCTTAGACATTAAACCGAAAGGGACTCTCATTTCATACAAGAAGCTTTTGAAAAAATATTATCTTAGTATTCAATCAAATCTCAATTTTTCAGAAAAAAAGGGAAAACACGAGACTACTACACAAGAGAAGCTCTTAGAACTATTAGGGTGAACGGTAAAAAATGGGACAGCTTGATTTTCATTACATTTTGGAATTTTTTGTTTCTGGCAACAGCAAGTAAGCAGCAACTTAAACGTCGCTTACATGGGCGACCTTCGCTTATTATTCTGACAACGCGTTAACGCTCCTCTTCCACTACCCTACACGTGGCGCCGTAAAGAACTCGAACAGGGTTTTTTGAACAATCCTCAATCTTGCGCTGTTATACCGTAAAGTCGTAAAGCAAATGACATACCATTCGAAAGAGCTTTTCATGCTCTTTCGAACGATTCGTTAAATGCATGAGATTTCTTTTCAGTTTCAGAAAAAAATCGAAAAAAACCGGGAAAATAGCTATTTTTGGCGCAACAAAAACCAAAAAATCATGTTTTGCCCTATATTTTCCGAAGATAGATAAAATCTGAAGTAAGCTGCATATGGATGGATAGAGCGTAAAAAGCTTTATCAGATGATACCTAGAAATCATGCGTTTACCTGCAAAGAATTGAATAACGCGTATCTTTGTTCTCGAAGCTGTTAATGGGCATATCTCCTGACATTGAGAGTTGAGGCCACCAAGCCGTCGTGGGTTTCGTGACTGTCCCACCACTCACTCCAGCAGTGGTACTTTTTGTGGTTTCACATGTTCCACTGCGCCGATACTGCTCAAACTTCATAATTTCTCGAAGTAACTAACTTTGCGTTTTAGCAAGTATAAAAATTATCCATTACTTAAATGACCTTGTATAGGTGCTATCTGAAACAGAATAATTTATTCTATTATCCATCAAAATTGGAAAGTTCAGTCACTTTTCTTCCTTGAGAAATCTGCAATTATTCTCAAGGTGTCCCATTTTTTACCGTTCACCCTAATATTAGAGCACGTATATTCTCGTCACCGGTCATCGCGAATCACGAATTGTTTATACCTAAAATAGAGAGGATATAGTACACCAAAAACAAAAAAAAAAGAGAGAGAAAGGAGGATTTCCATCAGAAGCTAGGACAGGAGACGCACTGAAGGCGTGCGTTGTGAGTGCGTCTCGTAGGTACCTATGGGAAGCTGGCCGGGGTCCACAATATAGCTTGTTTGGAATGGCTAAGCTTTGATTATTCCCTCGTTAGTGTGTTGACAGGGTTACAACCTGAATCCGCAGGTAATGCCGGCAAACTTTTGCTTAGCTCAAAACCACCATGCGACGCATAAAGCCACATCACTGATAACGAAAGTACGCTATATCTTGTGCAACTCCCTCAAATCCACTTGCAAATTCCATCGCTCAAAAAAACATCTTCTGCACGTTACTCCAGCCTCAAAACTGTTGTTTTGGGTAAACTTACAGTATACGCTGTTCTTCTCATGTAGACGGCCAAACCCTCATTCTCTTGTCAACCCATAAAACGTCATAAAATCAATTGAAACTGCTAGATTCTAATTATATCGGGTTCCAGATAGTAAAGCACATATGAAGAACTTCGGTCCCGCGTACAAGACGAAAGTTTGATCCAATACTCGGGCAAAAAATAGTTGCCATTGTGCTCTTTGCGACCAAGCCCTCCATCATCAGAGCGTTCTAGAAACTTTCTTGTTCCAAGATGTAGCATCTTCTGTAAGGAGAAATTTCTTCACTTATTGTTGTTAAATGATATCTGTCGCGGCTAGCAGTGTACGAGCTCCTTAAAGGCAGTGTCCGGGCAAAAACTCGATTTTGAGACTTCGTGCTTATTTGGGTCTATTTGCTACGCTAAAGCATATTTGAAAGCGCGAAAATGACGAAAAACGGCTCTAACACAGAAGGGAAATTAGCAGGTGGGCGGGGTCCTCCCCACAGTAAATTCACGCTCTCAGCTCCCAGAGCGGTCTTCTCGATTCCGCTAGCAGTTCTAACATCGCTACCGGCCAAGTGCGAATGACTGACATGAAATCGGAAACGAAAAGATCGTTCCGGAAGCTGGCAGCGTGAATTTACAGTGAGAGGATCCCATCCACCTGCTAATTTCTCTTCTGAGCACTTTTTTCGCCGTTTTCGCGCTTTCCAGTGAGGATTTTCGGATTTAACATTACGAATAGGCCGGGTGAGCACAAAATCTCAAAATCGAGTTTTTGCCCGGACACTGCCTTTAAAGTACTTTTGGAGATCACCGTGCTGTTCCGCGTTATCCGACGACGGTTACGGTAGCTTACTCGCTCTGTGCTCTTTTCTCCAACAAAATGGCTATATAACGGCGACGGCTCACTCAACCGTCAGCCCACTTTTGTTCATTCATTACTTTTCGCGCATGACTCTAAATTTGCATAATCAGCCCTGAGCCGAATGGAATGTTTGCTATTGAGTGGCAGACGTTTGCCCATTAGAATTATTCACGTGACGTAAAGCGCAGTAGCGAACTCCACTCTCCGTTTGGATTAGTTGATAGTAGGAAATCAGGAGAAAAGAGGGTTATTTCGCTGCTTTGGGGCCGTGGCGGCTGGCCACGGAACTGGTCTGGTAAGACCACGAGAGTTACCTGGATGGAGTTAAGGATTACGTTTATTTATTAGGTTGGTAGATAATTTTTGCAACTTGGCCCGTAACTTTTCTCTTCTTGAAGTTAGTATTCTCTTTTTTTGGCTTAACAGATATGGTAGTAAAATACAAATCTGTGCAAACCGTTTTGTTTCTAATGACTAATTAGGTTTTTTGCGCATTTTCCGAAAGCTAATTAAATCAGAAATTTCACCTGGCTGAAAACAAAAATTCAGTCGTTCTCAACATGCACCAAACGCATCGAGCCCAAAACGTGTATAGATTGTTAAAGCTCACGTTTAGCAACCATCTTTGTACAGTTTTCTTTAGATATGCTTGATGCAGGCTGAGAACGGCTTCATTTTCGTTCTTCCCACTGTGAGATTTCTGATTTGACCAGCTTTCGGAAAATAAGCAAAATTCTGCGATTTCGCTATCAGAAGCGAAACGTTTGCGCAGTATTGTAGCTCACTATCTAGTCCATCGTGTATAAAAAGACGCTACATGCAAGGACAGAAAAGGCACACAACAAGTTGCTTAGTTCCGCTTTTGTGTTACCAGAGATCTGCTCAATCTAGTTACCCCCAACTCTTGTACCAGCGTCCAGTTGCTTATCATATCAATATGAGGGTGAATAGAATCTGGCAGGACTGGCAGAACTAGCTGAAAGATAGCGGGCTATAACGGTCGCTTAAAGGCAGTGTCTAGGCAAATCTGGTCGCATGGCTCTTTCGCCTGGAAATTGATGAAGGGTCCTAACTAGGGCACTGTCCAAGGGGCAGCGCAGATTGTTCATTCACGGCTGAGAAAACCATTCCCGATAACTCCGCGCCTGCGCCGTGACCATGACCCAAAAACCACTTCGCTCAATTCAACACTACTTCGCGCTAGGACCAATCCTAAGTGTTACGGTTACGGCGCAGCAATGGAATGTTTGTGGATGGATTTCTCAGCCGTGACTGGATTATTTGCGCTGCGATTTGGGCAGTGCCTTGGCTAGAGCCTCCTCGACAGTTTCCAAACAAAAAACCCATGTGCCCAGATTTGCCTGGACACTGCCTTTAAGATTTAGGATTTGGTATCTATGGTGTAGCTGCGACGAGCATATGGCAGAAGGTGTGCTCGAAGAACCGCCACAATATCGGAAGTTTCATTTAAGATCGGGTACTTATGGCCAAATGTCTTTTTTTGAAAAACTTCTAAAAGGCTGTTTGCTATTATCGCACACTCAACTATTTTTATGTTGCTTTGTTTCAAACATTTTTACGTTTTGTGTCTGTTCTTGCTCTTCGTAATTACTCATTTGCATGACTGAATAAACAGCAGAAAATTTCAGTTAGCCGTAATTCTGAGCGACTCTTTTGGAATAGGTTTTCAGGTAAAAGCTTTCAGTGTTGTCCACACATATCGCTAACCTAGCAAACGCTAGAGAAAGAAATGCCGTTTATAAGAAATTTTGCCACAGACTCAGATAATCGCCGGGGGCAGGCGGCCATGCGATTAATGGGCGGGCGGGCACCGGAAAAATAGTTCGCTGGTTTCTTGCGGACCGCTCGCAGAAATTCGAAGAAATGTTGACCGATTTTCAGACGAATGCTCGGAGAACTATCGCGGTTTTCCTATAGATTAGTTGCGGCGCATTGGCCCATTCTCGCGGACTTTCCGCGAAAATGGACAAAATTTTCGAGGACCGCGCGATCCTTTGTGGAGGACCGCGCAGCCCCCAGGTACTTTCCGATGGGAGAAAGTACTTTAAACTTGAGTAATTAAACCAACGTGACACCTCTGCCACACAGAGTCTTTCCTGTGCTCGGCGTATGTCCGAAACTGCTCAAAAAGAATCCGAGCGCTTGCTGAAAGTTTGGCCAGCGCTCGCTGAAAGAGATTGTTTGACGAGCGCCTGCAGAAAATTCTGTGTTGCTGCCCGCTGGCAGAACATTAGCCATAAAGGAAGTACCGCTCGCTGAAAGTTTGGCCACGCCTCAAAATTCTGCTGACCGCTTGCAGAAAAGCGCGGATTTGCGGATCGCCTGCCCCCGGCGATTATCTGAGGACGCATACAATTTAGCAAGTTTGAGGGTATGCTTCACATAAAGAAGTTTAGCGTAGTCTCTTTGTTTACAATCATGCCATAGAAAAATTCCAAGTGATGCTGAAAAATCGTACCCTGCACAAGCTTGGCTTTGGGGATACACTTGAAAACCTGATTAGGGTGTCTTCATACCGCGCCGGCAACCGCCATCAGCAGCCCGTAGCAGCCGCCAGCAGCCTGTAACCGCCGCTGGCCGCTTTTGTCATAGACGCGCAGATCATCAAATTCTTATATTTTGAGTGCAACCTCCCATGCTCTCAATCTTCCATGCTTTTTCCTTCCTGTTGTCGCAATTTGATCCAATATATCATACTTGTGTTTAATGATGTTATTATTTTGTTGCCGTAGATTGGTCACCCTATTAGTAGTGCTCATAAGGAAATGATCAGAAATCGAAGTGGCCGATCCAAACAAGTCGCATACTTATATGCAGCATGAAACGCTCACTTCGAATCCGTACCCCTTATCTGCTTAGCCTCCCCTATGAGAGCGAAGTTATGAACCGTTGAAGGTCGTTACTTTGTTAAGACATCATGCACGCAAAGCGAATTTGGTAGTACAGAGCCATGTCGGCTTAATGCTGGGCCAAACCATGCAGCTAGGTTACTTTGGGTTGTTTCAGACTGCCGCACTGACTGCAGCAGACTGCAGCAGACTGAAGCAGACCGCAGCTGACTGCAACTGACCGCACTGACCGCAGCTGACTGCAGCTGACTGCAGCTGACTGCAGCAGACTGCAGCAGACTGCAGCAGACTGCATGACCGCACTGATCGCAAGGGCCACACAGATCGCTGTATTCTTCCGTAAAGGTAGAGAGGATAAATAGTTGTAGCCCAAACGATCAACAACAATATATGCCTAGATCCAAAAGACAATATGAACCAAAGTAAAACAGGTATATGCAATAATGGGAGAATCAGAACAGATATAGGCATACCAATGAACAACAATCGCCAAAATTTGATTCAAAAGAGTAAGTTAGAGCCTATGAACTTTCTAGGCGTAAATCACGGCGTTTTGACATAATCTCAATTGTTTTCTTTTTGCGAAAGCATGCAGCGTCTGTGCGGCCGTTGCGGTCAGTGCAGCCAGCTGCAGACTGCGCCAGTGCGGCAGTATGAAACAACCCTTTATGTTCTTGGAGCCTGAAGGTGAGCTGAAAGTGCAACATTGTTCTCAATTTCGCAATTATATGTACGTTTTTTGCAATAAAACTGCCCATAACTTCGTCCACAAAAGCGCTGAGCAAATACGGAAGGTACGGAATCAATGTTGAATGCTGCATCGAATGATGGGCAAGCTGCTTGGATTGGCCACTTCGACTTTCGACCATACCCTTGTCAAATTCTCTCTCACAGTTGAATCATAATTCGCCAAAATTTCTTCGCGTTGTGATTTCTTCTGACCTTGGATGCGTCCAGTTTCTGCTGTGCTTATTTTTTATGTATGGTTCTGCTTCAATCATATCCTTGGCCAGTGCTTATCTTGAATAACTCTATAACGTGTGAGAGTGGAACTACACATTAACCGCCATAGGAAGAAAGAAGCGTGGAAGATGGAATGCTTGGTAGGACGCATTCAAAAAAGTAAGAATTCAATGATTTTGCGCTTATATGAAAAAAGCGGCCAGCGTTGCTGCTGACTGCTACAAGCTGCTAGCGGCGGCTGCCAGCGCGGTCTGAAGGCACCCTTAGAATGAACTTCCGAAAATGAGAAACTTTTGAAATGAAAGCCGTCCACGCTTGCTTGACTGTTACTGCGTTTGTCAATAATGTACACATCAATGCCTATGGGTTTAAACGAAAAAAAATTTTTATTTTGAAACCGAAACATTAGTATAATACAGGCTTCGAGATATGTACTCGATATCAACCTACATATATTTACTTGAAGGCAGCTTCCGGGCAAAATTTTGGCTCTCTGTTTTTGTCGTTTCAGGGCCTTTCCGTGGCCCTGGTTACAATTATAAAGTTCAAATTGTTTAAAGTCCTCAAAAAACCCAATTCCTGGGGATTCTGTTTTAAGGGCGCGGACGAGTTTTGGATTGTTTATCCCCCGCTGAGGAGGAGCTGTAACTGCATGAGTGCAGTTGCAATCCATGATCGATCGTTGCGTGAGCACACGTCCTCAGGGAAGGTTTGTGATACGAAGGGCGGTTTGTGATACGTATCACAGGCCCGTATCTCCTTTTAGAGGCCACGTCAAAGGATCGTCAAAGGAACTTTGACGGCCATGTCAAAGGATCGGATCAAGGAATCGGATACTCATGGGGCCCGCTCTACAATCGTGTGCTAATCTGGGTAGGCTGATCTCTCCCGGACGCTGCCCTTAACATGACGTGGATTATGTGGATTGTTGAGGCGCAGCCTCGCTCTAGGCTAGCGCCACATTGCGGAAGCATCGTTTGGTGTGACGAAATGCTTGAAACAACGTGGCCCAGGCTTTCTGATGTTGATCATGTTGCCATCCACCTCGCTTCAGGCTTTCGCAAAGTGCGAAAGCCTGAAGCGAGGTGGCTCTGGGTTGATTGGCTAGCGAATACCGTCTTATTTAATAAGCTTACTAAGGTCAAGTTTACCTCAGAAAGCCGTTATACTACTAGGTGCAGTCTGTTTTGTCCTTTAGTAGGCAAAATACTCATCAAAACGCTTCACTTTCGCGAGGCTATACAAGCGCATAGTCCTGGCATTTCAAGTAAAAACAGAGGATACTGGGGAAACGCAGACATGGGAGGCATGAAGGTACGCCTCGAACAGTTGCGTAGCGGAGGCGCGTCGGTCCAACTTCTGATAAACTGGGTTGAAACTGACTGCAGCTCTTGGCGCAAAACGCTTTTCAGCAGAAGTGCAGTGGATCAGCTTGTTTCCCCAGGGCGAATATTCTTTGATCTGTACTGATAATTTTATTTCATAGGTTCTTAGGTACTCACCTGCTGTTGTATGGCTAGCAGACACATCTACATGCATCACTAGCTCAAGTCAAAATTCGTATCCCCAGGCTCTTTTCCAGGAATTTAATTGACATACATGGCTGATTTATGCGTTATGCAACGTTCGCTTTCAACCTTTATGTCTACTCCGTGTCATGCCTTATTATACCCTTCCGGAAATGGAACTTTTCACTTAAACTAATATTTCGCACTCTAGAGGTGTACATGCAAGGCATATTCAAACTTGCTACAGCGTCGAGCTTACACACTTTTCACGATCTTGACTTCGAACTCAAAGTTCAAATAGCGCGCAATTTTTAAAGGACCCCATTTGTCTATTTTTTTTTGACAAATGCGAACGAGTTTAGGGTTGATCATACTGCGTGTCGTACTCGACACATACGCGCATCAAGATATCGGGCGTACTCTGCGCGGTCTAGCTCAAATCTAACGAAACAATTCCCTCTTAAAAGCGGATGAGTGAAATAACAAGCACAACCGCTGCACATCATGCGTATTGGTCGTGCTTGCTACGTCAAAGCGGGACGGTGGATTGATACTCGGGCAGCCGCTTGCAGCCGACCTGGTGGTAATTAGCAAGGAGCGACGCAACCTTACTTGCGTTGCGCTACGCGGCAGCCCGAATCTCGGGACACCCACTTACACACTCTGAGGTGCGGAAAGGCCTAGGCCGCGCATCGCAGTTCTGATGACGCAGCCAATACAGTTAAATGAGAAATAATTGAAATATGTACACTGACATGACGTGTCAGCAAATCAAAACCTACTAGCAAATCAGTCAAAATTTTAAAAACAAAGATTAAATCTTTTCTTTCTAATTACCTTGTAATCCAACGATCTTTGATAAGGTGCTTTACATTTTTCAACTGCGGTCCAGATTTCTTAACTTGAAATTTTTACCGCTTCTCTAGAACTTGAATGTCTCGTAAAAATTCTGGAAGAATACAGAACTACCTAAGTGAAATGGACTTTTTCAAACATGTTACTTTGTCCTAAAAGTAAATTAACTACTTTTTTTGCGTTTAATACAAAGAACTACTATTTCTTTGCTCACATTAGGAATCCTACTTCAGATGACCTCCAAATTAAGGAATTAAGAGTCAGCCAAATCTCGTTTGTTCCTTCGTTTGCAATATCTCAGGCTAGAGAAGAACAATCAGGCTCAAATCACTTTAATGCAGATTACGAGGCTTAGGCTATCGAATGTATACATTCTTGTCGTCTTTCCTTGCGATTTCCTTATTTCCTTCCTTCCTTAACGTAGTAGCGCAGACTTAGCATGTTACCGTATCCCAATATTTTTGCAGTATTTTACCAGTATTCTACATTTGCATAGGTAAGGAGAAACGATTATATCTTGCTCTTGAAGAAACATTTTCATATGAAATTTCTGCTATGTAAAGAAGAAGGTTAAGCAGTAACAACGATATAAAAAACGCAGCTATCTGATCTGTTTGAAGGTAAGTTGATGGGGTGTGGCACTAAAAAGCTGTGGCAGCCACAGCTTTTTAGGGTTAGTGCCACACCCCATTAACTATATCAAAAAAACCTTTTTAGCAAACGTTATTTACATGAATCATTAGCCCAAATTTCGTAGATTTCATAGGAGTGATTTGAGCCTGTCGTCTTCTTAGCTCTGAGTAATATTTGATGAAAGCACAGCTGTTGAAACTGAAAAGTAGGAAAAACAAGATTTTGGTTGGCTTCTAATTACAAAGTTAGAAGGTCTTTTAAAGCAAGATTTCTGAAGTGGCCAAAGAAGGAATAGTGCTTTGTCCTGAGTGCAAAAAGAGCTGGCTACTTCACCTTTGAAACAAAGTTAGTCATGCTGATGGCGATTTCACTTGGATGGCCCAGTATCCTAAACTTCAGAATACACTCAAACGTTGTCTGCAGGGGTTATTTGACATGCTAATTATGGATTGTTGGCCGCTATGTTTGACAGGGCCTTCAAGCGCTATCTTGGGTATATAGTTCAGAAGGTCTTATAACAGCAATAAGAGGGGGGGGGGGGGTCGTAACCAGCGATCGTGTGCCACACCTCTTGCTTGACCCTGGTCACATGCATTAACATCCCCGCTAGGAAGGGGATCGCAGCTTAAGAGAAAGCTTAATATTCTAAAGCTCCAGATATCTGGGTTCTGGGTTGACGCCGTCTATCTATTCGCAAGTATTCCCATCATCCTTCACCACGAACATATTGAACAGGAGGGAGAAACTGTACAAGCCGGTATTCCACCTTTTTGTTCAATTTCCTGATGATCCCCGGCGATTCCATTCAAAGTCATTTTTCTTTCTTTGAAGTTGACGAAAACCTTCCAAAATTGGAAATTGATTTTTCGGAAACCTAAACTTTCGTTCATCGCAAATTTCATGACTCTGATACATCACTTTTCTTATCAGCAACATGCTTAGCACTGTTGTTTAAATAATCAGTAACTCTCGAAGGTTCTCGTTGACTTCAAAGAAAGAAATATGACCTTGAAGAGAAGCGCCGGGGTTGTCAAGGATCATACAAAAGCTGGCTTCTCGCTGTTGTTCAATGTGTTCATAGTGAAGGATAGTAGGAATACTTGCCGACAGGAGCGTGAAGTCCAGTTATCTGGAGCTTTAGAATACGAATCCTTCTTTCAGACTGCGATCTTCTCCCAGCGGAGATTTTAATGCATGCGGCCCTTAGATTAGCTTTTTTTTCGACTTAGGAGAGACCGTATTAACTGCGATTTGAGCGCTGACCTAACAAGGGATCCTTAACAAAATCACAAGGGTTTAGTTTACATCAGAACAGGTCAAACACTTCCATTTGTTCTAACCCTCATGTTTTTCTCTGTGATTTACAGCTTGTCACCCAGCTTTTGCCCAGATTGCGATTACATCTTGCGATAGATAATAAATGACGTTGTCCACTGCTTTTGTGCATAAAAGTGTCCATAGAAATTCAAATCTCGTCTTTTTAAATTACAAACCCACTCGAGCATAAAGAGCAACTTACCGCTTCAAATCCTTACAATAACCTTTAAGACGTATTGTTCGCAGGTCCCTAGCAGCAGCGTGAAAAGTTTCTTTTACCTTAGCTTTTGCAGCAGGTCAAACAATCAAAAAAAGAGCGTCGCTTGGAAAGACATAATAGCAAAGGGAAATAGCGACATGTCGTCCAGTGCGTGCCGTGCGAGCCGAACTGCTCCACTATCCACTTTAGCGCAGTACTTTTTGAAGTAGGGTGCCAGTATCTAGAACGGGTTGGGCCGTGACTTACTAGAAAATCACCAACGAATAAATTGGAGATCCGTGACCCAAGCGGATAGTGCCTTCGAAGGACATGCATCTTGAATGTCACAAGGAATTTTTATAGTTCACGTTCGCACACTGTGGTTGGTGATTTAGTGGTAGATTGCTGAACCTTGGAAGTTTACGGCTGCCGCCTCTTGTTTCAACGACGATGCAATACGAGAGGGGTTTTTGATGAACTCATCACTTGTAATGGATTGATATTAGCGAATTATTTTGCTCAATTTACAGGTTGCATCTCTAAATGATGCTGTCTGCTCTTAGAATTTGGATTCTCAGTGCACGATCATTACGAATCGATGCTTGAATTCTGCGCTCCTGCGGAAGCGCCAAATGAATACTGAAGTACTTTTTGTTTCAAAAGGTGTTCATTTGTGCGAAGTTCAACAGAAGTTCGTCTAATTATCCTTTGGATATCAGTCATATTCTTTGCTGCTAATCGGATACACGCAAGTACTTTTGTGGCAAGAGTACTTCACGCTTTCAAGCTGTCGATCCTAAATTGCTTGCAAAAGACTGTCAGCGAAAATCATTTACACGCTTGCCTAATGAGCAACAAAGATGTATCTAGATCGTGCCACTCTGTCCCTTGCCAGGTTCATTGTGTGAAGCACATATATTGCTCGATATCATGGACTATTGCATTCACTTTGATCCATGTCTCAGGTGGGTAGCTTCATCAATTTGACCCATAACTCTATTAATGCAGGGGACCATGAAAAGTGCTTACATGGTTTCAACTGCTTCTATGCATGCATACTCACAGTTCTGAAGGAAACTTTAGTGCAGACCGGCACTTCTCATTTCTGCTTCCGTAAATTGATGCAGAGCCTCGTCTAATGCGATTCCAATCATGAAAGTGGTGAACGTAGTCTCGTCTCAGCAACTCTTTACTTGATGCTCCAAGCAATCTTCAAGCAAAGAATGCTATTAATCGTGAATATTGTGAATAGTAAAAAACTATAAGCGATAAGACATTATCGTTACCTTTGCTAGCGATATGGGTACTGTTTATTAGCTGACATTCCCGCACACTCCGCAAATTGTCTTGGCTCGTCGCCAGACAGAATGCTAATCTAATAAACTTCAAAATCTTTCCCGTTCTCTCTAAGCCCCACAATGCGAGCCGTATATCAGAGTAAACTTACCTGCAATATAACTCTTTCAGTCACCGAATCCTTCCACTGCAAGGTAACGTATATAAAGTGCTACTTGATAAGAGCTCATTTTCATTGCAAAGTGGCGACTATCAATAAAGCGAAAGAAGGGACTCAGCAATGGCTCAAAAAGTGGCCTCTGTTCTTCTCCGGGGCTGATAGTATGCGTACAATGTCTCAGCTCAATCGGTCCACGCAGGAAGGAGTATATACAACATATATATATTTACAAACCAGTGGCGTACCCAGGACTTCGGCTCGGGGGGGGGGGCGGCAAAAAAATTTTTTAAACAAAGGTGCGCGGCGTCAGCCACGCACTCCGAAAAATTTTTAGGGGGGCTTCTCAAGATATTTGCGGGCCCCTACCCCTAAAATCTGGAAAAAGGGGGCGTGGCGTCAGCCACGCCCCCGAAAAAAATTTTTTTATAGGGCTAATTTGAATTTTTAAAAAATTTTAAAAATTATTTTGATTGTTTACAATAATAAACAAGTCACTTGCACATTTTTATAACTCATGTAAGTGACTTTCAAAAATTTCGCGACCCGTTCTCGGGGGGGGGGGGCGCCCCCCCCCCCTTGCCCCCCCCCCCTCGGTACGCCACTGCTACAAACATACGAGATATATCTCCTCAAAGTTGTGATCTAAAAGATTTGTGAACTAAATAAAGCTCAAGTTTCGATAGCAACGCAAAGATTCAAAAGTCAAGCATAATCAGCATATACTTTATCATCATCCTATATTTTTTCAGAAACATCAGCATCAGTTTGGTCTACTTGTAAGTTACTTACTTGCAAGTAGTAAAAATACACCTCCTTTCGCTGCAATACTGCTTATCTTTCTTTCATCTAAAGAGCACTGAGGACACGCATTGACTTATCACTGCACATATCACTGTATATTAATTTATTCAGCGCATACTTTTACAAGCTGCCCTTCTTCTTGTGATCACATCATCCATTTGTGAAGCTGCCAGGAACTCTAAGCGATTGCGAGTCCAAAGAGTAACGGTGATTTTGAACTTTACCTTTGAAAATCGTGCTCATAAAGGCAGCTCTAAGAAACCTTAGGCTGGTGACTCTGTCATTTTGAAACCAAAGTACAAGTTCAAGTCAAGCCAGAGGTACAAGTGGTTGCTGTACGATAGATGGGTGCGCAAACTTGAAGGACATCCAATCTTTGACGAGTTCGTTGAGAGATGTGCAACGAACACGACGAAGCTTAGTTGTGGCCAATTCGTTTCAGCGGTAAAAATTCGTTTCTATTACATAACCAGCATACTTCACCGTCAACTTAAAGTTTCACTTTTACAGTATAAAAAATATCGTATAAGAAAATATTACATAACTGAAGCCTCAGTGAACATGAGAGGATGGCTTAAGATCAAATCAGTGAAAATGACCGATAGCGGTTTATATACGACGTACAACAGAGAAGTGATTCGTGAGCTATTTTATAGTTTTGAACTCCTCGAATTTGTGCGTAAATCGTGCGAATTTTTTAGGTCTGATAGTGGAAAAAGCTCCCAAAAAGCGACCTCGAAAGCAGAAAAAGTACCAGAGGCTCTGAGGAAAGTCACTATATACGTTCAACACAATCTATCCTTCCTGTTTTTGCATGGAGATTGAGTTGAAAAGGAGATACTTGATTAGTGTGGCCGTTTAGAGATTATATCGTTTATCGATTATCATTGTACACTTCAATCTTCCGACTTCGTGTAAAGCAAAGCATTAGGGTATTGTCTATTGAATGAACCGAAAGTTCGTTCCCACCATTGCAACCTCTTTCTGTTTGAATGGTTTTGCTTAGCAGTATTTCAACGGGAAAAGGAACTTTGTACTTTCTGAGAATTTCTCAACATTTTCTTGCTCCCGTAAATTGGTAAAAAAAATAGGTAAAAAAATAGGTAAAAAGTGAAGAAAAGAAGCAGAGTATCATTTTTGAGCAAGCTTGTAAAAAATTCAAAAGATTGAATAAATATCTAAAATAGTCACGGTTAGCGGTAAGCATAGATTTTTTTTTGATTCTCTCTTTTTGACAGAGCAAAGTTCGTAGTGATCAAGTACCTCTGTGAGAAGCTATGGTTTTCAAAAACAATGCCAGAAAATCAAATTTGGCGTTTTGTAGCTTTTTCTTGAAAACTATGGCTTTTTATAAAGACGCTTGATCAGCACAAGCTTTGGCCGGAATGGAGCATTCAGAAAACTGTGCTAATAATTGCTTTCGATTTTATCCGTTGTTTTACGATTTTTTGCAAGCTTGCTTGGAATCTGTGTAAGACTACTTTTCTTCTCCTTCTTTTTTTTTGCAACTTGTGAGCAAAAAATGACTGAAGTAACGTAGAAAACATACGTTTTTTCTGATAAACTTACTGCCAAGTAAAGTTTTACAAGTGGGAAGAAATTAAAACTATTAGAAATTGATGCAAAACAACTTTCGGTCCATTCTGATATTTGTATCGTAGATATGTCATTTCTATGACCGCATTCACTATCTTTTTCTCTTCTCTTATTGTTAGCGAATTATGCATTTTTTCTGAAGATCATAGGTGGGAATGAAAATTGCGATCATAGCAACTTTTAAAGAATTCATCATTAACTTACCATAATTACCTACCATACCTTAATTCACCACTCACCATTAACTCAATGTAAAAGCTTTTCTAAATGATGATTTGTTTCTGACTTTCTTGGCACCAATCAAATGAGCTCGGAGGAACATCTTCTAATTTATAGAGATGCCTAATTGCGGTAGTTTCATAGCAGCTTCACGAATTCTCTCATTATCGTTTGCGGTAGGGAACAACTTGCGGCAAAAATTAGCACACTGTGCAACCTATCATGATTAAACCGAGAAGATTGACTAGACACCTTAAACACTTAGATAGACTTTCTAGAATATAGAAACGAGCTACGTCTAATTAAGTTCAACAGCCTTTCTGAACTCAAGTCTACTGTGAAGCATTTATTGGTGATGCGACGCTAATGTCAGCTGCCTTAAGTGACCAAAGCGTCTGTTTTGCACAAATTATGACCGCTATTGTACATAATAACGCGATCCCGAAAAATGGAAACATTGGAGACAATCAGCCCTTCTGGAGACTAGAATGTGCTTGTCCTTATTTTCCATGCGTAACAGCTTTTGGCATATGTATATGAGATTGAGTGATGAAGGTCTGGCCAGACCGACTCTACAGATATGGTTTTGTTTGAAATTAGAATACTTGAAAATTTCCTTTGCACTGAATGGTCCGCTCACTTTATTGAAAGCCTTTTCAACTTCTACTATTTCTCCGTTGTATGCGCCTATGCGTAGGTCTCAAAAACTGAGCGCGCTTTATTCCTTGAAGGCTAGCAACAAGGAAGAGAGAAGGGAACTAGCGTCTTGCCACACTCGGGATCATAAGGATGCCAGTTGCTATCCTGATTTCAAACATATGTTGCAGAACTGAGTTACGTAAAGATTATGAAAAAATCATGTGAACTAAACGTTTGCTATCTTTAGAGTTACAAGAATGACAGTTTACCGTAATTTGGTAAAAGTGAACAAGCTTTTTACACACTCGGTTATTTCATATGTTTTCATACCTTGTTCTCATTCTCCACGTCGCGTTTACGCGCCGAAGCTGGAGCCATGTGGTACTTGCTTTGCAAACGGTCATTTTTTCCATTTTTTAAAAGTGGAAATTATCAGAAAAGGCCTGCCTTATCTTGTGTTGCATAATTTTTCCGCTATATCTCGTAATGTGCTTTTTCTATTGTCCGTTCCGGAATCAGATTTGAAGTCATATCGTTGTATTTGCGCTGTAAACGAGTCAGTTGCTCACGGTTTGGTGCAGAAAAGCTAGGATGTCGGATTTCTCGCCTTGAGCAGGTCGTGTGTAAGCATGCCATCCGTGTTAAAAACAGGTTTGTGGATGGTTAAGGGTGCTTTTTATAGAAACAATTACATACGATACCCCTATGTCTTTTCTTTCAAAACAACCTTCAGCTTACATTTGCCACTTTCATGCTTGGTCCTGAGCTCAGTACGTAAATTCGTTTCGGTCGCATTGCGAATATTTAGTTAAAAGCAAGGTGAGTGAACTTGACCAAAATTGATTATGACCAGAATTCCAATTAGGGATCACTCGCATTAACAGCAAGCGGTAACACTTTCTTTTGTCAATTGCCTGATGCGTTGTCAATTTGGCACAAAAGCATGTATCTGATTGTAAGAATAACCTTTTTATATCATATGCCGACGCCTTCGACGGCAATTTATAATATGGAAAACTTTTTAAAATATACGTTAAGATTACCCGTTGCCGGCGAATTTTCAGTCATTCACTCGGTAACCTCTGCTCGTACCTCTCCGTAACAGGAAATCACAAATCCGCTAAAGTCAATGAAAATGTTGAGCGAACTGAGTTTTATGGAAGGCACTCATAGGGTTCACGGAAGCAAACGATTTATTGGTCCATTTACCAATTAACGATGTGCAATCCAATGTGCAAACAGTATGGAAAGGGTCTTGAAAGAATTAAGTAATGCTTACGATAACTGATGTAGTTCATACCCTTCAACTCCATTACATTCTTCAATTTTGACATTTACACTGGCACTCCTAATAATTTCAACCTTCCACCTAAAAATGGCGTACTCAAATCTTACAATTAGCAAGGAAAATCACCGACAGGCTTCATTCTGTGACTTGTTCTAATGCATAAGATGGCTTCAAATAAAGCATCAGCTAAAGCCCTTTAACTTGTGAGTGACTTTTTGCGCAAAATGAATTCACTACAGGGCGAGTTTTTTCCTTGAATTAAGAGTTAGAAGCAACTCTGATGAAAGCAGGAAAGTTGCCGTGTTGTTCAAAAGCATGTGGCACGTTAATTATTATAGCGCTTTTGAGTAAATGATCTGATGTTTTAGATTTGCAGCGATAAACGTTTTCTGTACATTACAATCAGGGTCAAGCGTGGGGACGGCACGCCACACCGGGGGGGGGGGGGTCGTATTGAGGAGTCAAAAGGGGAGGGGGTCGTAGTTGGGTAATCTGATAATAATGATAACATGATATTTGTATTATACCCAATTAGCATGTCAATTAACCCTTGTAGACAAAGTGTGAGCGAATTCTGAAGATTCAAGATGCTAGGTTACCTAAATGAAGTGGTCAAATTCCAACATGGTTAACTTTGTTTCAAAGGTGAATTAGCTATCCGTTTTTGCACTGAAGACAAAGCACTACTTTTTCTTTGTCCAACTCAGGAATCCCGCTTCAGAAGACCTGCAAACTGTGGAATTAGAAGCCAACCAAAATCTCGTTTTCCCCATTTTTCGAATTTGATCGCTGTGCTTTCACCAAATATTACTCAGAGCTAAGAAGACGAATCAGGTTCCAAACAGTCCTATGGAATCTACAAGGTTTAGGCTATCGATTCATATAAATACTGTCCGCTAAAAATGTTTTTTTGATATAGTTAATGGGGTGCGGCACACCCCCTTAACTTGCCTTCAAAATCCAAAAAGCGCTCCATTGCTGGTATGAGTATTGAGCACATAGCTTCATCTTGCTACACTGGAAATTTGGAGCCGAACGCCCCACCCATAAGAAAATTTGGCCCTTTCAATATGCCCATTCAGATCAAAATCAGCCGTCAAATTACGTGTGATTGTAAAGTGCAGTCACAGAAAATTGAGCGTACAGCTCTCAGAAATCTGAAAACTCTCTAGAAAAAGCTGGTGTCCTGGTGTCCTCCAGAATGCCACACTTTGAGGTCCAGAGGTTAGGAGGAGGAAGAAGGGGTCGTTTGAGGGCTTTCATGGGGGGGGGGGGGGGTTGTTCTCGAAAGACTTGTGCCTGACCTCTTTCTCAACTCTGATTACAATGACGAAGGACCTGCCAGTTTATTCGTTATGATTAGGGATGGATCGCACAATGACTTTAACTCACAAGGGGAAAGAAGGTTGGTCAAAGTGGCCTTGTGAAATGAAGTGTATACTGCCTTGTAAAGCTTGGAGCGCTGATTCCAAATCTACCTTTGCTATCTGCTGCGGGCTTCTGGGCGACGAGTTATGAAGGTTTTGTGAGTAAAAATCTGAATGCAAGAGTAGGCTAAAATCAGTCGTAACATTTTCTTATAGGGCTTAATTGGTAGTCGGGTCACTTGGTGCAACAAATATTCTTGATTCAAATATGCCAATTCGCTGGTGCCTCATTTGAACATCGGGAAAAGGTTACGATTGATTTTACCCTATTTTTGCATTCAGATTTTTACTCACAAAAACCTTCATAATTCGTCGCCCAGAAAGCTCGCAGCAGAGCAAAGGTAGATTTGGAATCAGCGTTCCAAGCTCTACAAGGCGGCATACACTTCATTTCAAAAGGCCACTTCGACCAACCTTCTTTCCCTTGTCAGAAACAAAATTTTTGACACAGCAGAAGCAGCTCCTCAAATCATGTGCACCAACCATAAAGAGATCCCCAATTCTTGCTTGATTTTTCTGAAACAATTGTATTTCGCACTTTCTGCATTTTCAAATGGCTGCATCTTGGGGTAAGCAGTCCCCTAAACCAGTAGAAAAAAGTGGAAGGGTTGGTCCCAACAAAATTTTAGTGGAATAATTTCTTGTTCCATTAATGTCCATTATTTTCAGGCTGGGATCTTTCTTTGCCAATTTATGTTTCTGAGCAAGCTAGTTATATACCCATTCGCTCAAGCTAGTGGATGATCCCAAACTTGGTATAATCACAGCTAATGAGCTTTCAGAGCAAATGTATGGTTCGCATTGATCGTCTCATTTATGTGTGAGAACGACAGCTATCGAGTAATAATTTCTGTAGAGTAAAGTCATGAATTTGAGATTTGAAGATGGTTCTATGAAACGAAATGAAGGCCAAAACTTTTCAGCCTGACGAGACCACAGAGTTGTGCCCCCTTTTCAAGAAGGGTTTGTGGCTAGGATGCCGAGAGAATCGAGTCACAGCGATGCTTACGAACGTTTTAGAATGTAACCAACGTCACTTGCTTGCAATCATTTCTCTCCTAAGGAAAATCTTATGATTGGTGCATGGCACCTTATTCAGTACAAGAGATTCCCCAAACAAACGCTAAAATAGAATAATAATGGCAGCCAAATAATCAAATGAGCGATACCGGCCACGGAGCTACGAGCTGGGATAATGGCTACGGTCCATCCATACTATAGCATTGAAAGAAAAGTGGTAAATTTTGCACAACTAAGATATGGTACAAAGTCGATCGCAAACTGTCTGAGAGCCATCTTACCGCAGGACCCCACATCCGTAAGCTTTATGCTTAGTTAGACTGATTGAAGTTATGTTCTTGAGTAGTGACCATCTTTTCAAGCCTAATTGTGAAAAGCCGCGCAACAGATCGGAGTGGAGAAAAAAGACGTTGTTGACTGTATTATTAGAAAAAAAAGAGTATTACCTATTGTATCACTTCATGTTCAACGTTGTAGCTTTAAATTTCAGTTAACAGGAGCAAGTGCTATAGGAAAGTAATGGGTGACTAATTTTAGGACTGGATATTGAGTGCATTTGGTCCTGATTTTGTGATATCTGAGACAGAACAGCCATACCTTCAATAGCCTAGAGACAGGGCGCCAAAAGTGAAGGTTGTTTGAACATCTGACGTCATAAATAGTGAAGGTTGTTTGAAGAAAATCAGAGAAGAGAAAATGACGTAAAACAGATATAAAAAGCAAAAGAAACCCCTGCAAACCGGATAAAAACGCTGCAATAAGGATTGAAATCTTTCATTTGGCGGCTTTTCAGAGTGCAAGTTTTCGCTCCAGGACCAGCAATTCGCAACACAGGGTTTTGATTTTTGATGCGTCCTTCAAATTTTTACCCCCCGCATTGACGTTTCTGTTTCCTGGGACGTTGTCTGGATTGTTGCGCTTATTGTTCTGAGCAACAATCGCCCAAGTTGAAAGAAATCGATGCGAAAGAACTGAAACAGAACAAGGTAAAGAAAAACGCACTTTTTACAATTTTTCGCCAAAAATTCCACCATAATCGAAAAGGTAAGGGTTGGGTGGTTGTTTGCATTATAAACAGAAGCAAAATTTATAGAATGCACGAAAAAACCGCGTGAAAAGAGTTAAACTAAGAGAAAAACAAGAGATTTTCGAAAACAAGGTTTTTGCCGGATCTCTCGATCAAATCAAAAAAGTGGTTCTGGGACATTGTCAGCGTGAAAATAGAGATCAAGAGCTTCAAAAAGATATATAGCTTGCAAAGTTTGGGTTCGAAACAGCGAATAAAAGGGTACCAGAGCCAAATGCCCCGCGCCCCGCGTTTGGGGTAGCGAGGTAGCGCGCACCGCGCGGAGACGCAGACGAGCAGCGGAGATAGACCAAAGCCGATGGTGCATTTGGCTCTGGTCGTAGATCTCCGTGAGTCTCAACGAAACCCTGCAACATTATATATCATTCTGATCGTCATGACACGGCGAGGAGAACTGACAACGTCACAAGCTTTGGAAATCACTCATTAACGAGATAGACCAGCGTATTCGTACGCGATTCTGTGCGCAAGAATTAAGCGCAGTTTCTCGTTTTTATCTAACTTCAATAGCTTTCCTAAATTTCTGAAACTCTATTTTGGTCGAATGAGAGGTTAACTGAGAAATTTTGTCCTGAATTCGGGCGAAAATTCCACACAAAACTTCTTTTTAACGTAAAAAAGGCTATAAAAACGCAAATTCTCGGATTCGCTGAAATAAGCTAGGAATATCATTCTCTATATTTGCTTCATTAACATACGTTCCGATGTAGTCAGGATAATAACATCCAGGGCGAAGCCCCGGATGACTTCTGTTTTTTTTTTCAGGTAAAAGTTGTGTCCCTTCATAGCCCTCAAAGTGAAGGTTACCAGAGTACGTGGCTCTATGTATCAAGGGTATGAGAACAGTGTTTCTTTTCACGTTATGCTATACATCTACTATTATTCCTGTCACCTTAGAGTAATTTGCGTTATATTGCTCCAAGAGGATTAAAAACACCTTCCACTGCTTAGAAGAATACTACAAGCCATTTGACTTACCGTTCAATAAAGTAGTCTAGGTTTGCCCATCTCTTAATTAAATGCTTTCATTTATGGAACAGTAAACCTTGACTATAATCTTTTATCGTACATCGAGAAGATGCTTTTTTTTAAATTTACTCCTCAACTGCAAATTTGAATGTGCCTGATATTGAATGTGATTTCAAATGTTACATTCTTGGACATTTACTGTCCACAGTGAAATGAGATATGGCAAAATGCCACATGATCAATATGGCAAGGTGCCACATGTAGGTAAGCCACTCGCATAGACTGTTCATCAAATCCACAATTTGTCTACTACAGGGTCAAGTCACGACTGTTACAATTATACCATGCCACCTCTCTATTCAATTGCAAACTATTTGACAATAAGAGGGTTTCGCGCGTTCTCGTCTTGAAACGTGGGATCTTTGACTGTGATGATGTTCTGTTTCTTATGCCGCATAGCTTGGTATGGTAGAACTTTATTGACCTAACATTTCGGACAACTCGTCTTCGACGGAGGTTTGTTGCTACTGTGCCACCAACCAAACATCTCTTCTGAGTCTGCTTCGCTTGACGTTTTCTCAGGCGCGACGTACTAGGCACATCGAACAAGGACAAACAAACCATCATTTCAGTAATCCGCGCTAAATCAATGTAACGGACATCACTGCAGTATCCAGCGAATCCTTCTACTATAAGTAGTCTGACTGTTTCCACGATGGACTGGAGGTTCGTTCGGCCTTGTTCGACGTGCCCAGTACGTTGCCTCTGAGAGAACGTCAAGCGAAGCAGACTCAGAAGAGCTGTTTGGTGGCACAGTGACAAAGATACGTGAACTAAAATCTTTTTGGACCCACGAAGACGAGTTGCTCTAAACGTTAGATCAATAAAGTTCCACCGAATCAACCTGTGCTGCATAAGAAACCATCAACTACCTCACAGTAGGCCAAAATGATTTAGAACAATATGTCGTCAATTCGTTGATCGCACGGACTGCTTAAACCCTCCTGACCACGCGAGGCGCGGCTGAATTGTCGCGAGAGCACCGCTCGTACAATGGCGAATTTGCAGTGGGCCAAGCGTTTTACCTCGCGTGCTTTGCAGTGATGTCCAGTCCGTGCGGTCAACGAACAACTATATACACATGTCAACGTTATGGTTGTGCATTCAATGTATCTTTGACCAGCCTTGAGTCAAGGAGGATAAGAGATATAAAAAGGAAAGGAGAGTTTTAAGTGCCAACACAGTTCCTTGCTTCGAAGCGCCTCTAAAGCAGGTTATTTTTAGAGTTAGAACTGAGTGCAGCAAGGCCCTAACAAAAAAAGAATTTAAGGCATCAAGCAACAAGACAAATCCTGTTATGATATATTCCGCAACCAAAACTTGAGTGTCTGTTGGTCTTGATTCTTTTGTCTAAGTGTTCAAAATGGACTTTTCAAATCGATCCGAACTTGAATACGCACATACAATATCGTCTCATAGCTTGCTGAGAGAGGCAGAGAATGCATTCGATGATGCTGTCGAATTTGTTCAAATTCCACCCTATAGCACTGCTTTCTTAACTTTCTTGCTATCAAACTCATCCGTTTGAGCTCTCTATCTTCAACTCTGCACCTCTGAGTAGATAATACATTGTTAAGGGTTCTAGGCTACCTTCCCAGAAAATCATCTGAATGATTACGGAAGGAACACACGTGCATTCTAATGTTCATCTGCCAACAACACCACTAGTAATTGTATCCTTTTACGAATACTCTCCTCCTCAAGCGCAAGGCAACCACTTGCGCATTAGTCTTTGAGAACGCCGAGCGCAAAAGGAGCCGGAACATATGGCAAGAAGCCAGAAGCTTCCGCTACATTGGCAGAGAGTGGCTTTTCTTGCAAAGGAAGTTTGACCTGTGCTTATCCGCTATGTTAAATAAGGAAATTCACATGGAAGAGCGCGAAAGCGGTGGAAATATGCTTCTCCGGGAAAACTTCTAAGTTACACGCGGACGAAAGAAGGCAAGGTCCCGTGCAAAGTTAAAGGATCAAATTCAAAATAAGTTCATTGGAGCTTTTTAGGCCCTGCTGCTAAAAGCCTCTTTCTTTTTTACATTTATCCTTCGTAAATTATTCTAATTTTCGTTCCACTCCAATTGCTCTGCACACGTATAGTTTAATTATTCTAAGTTTGAAACTATTCAGTAACGCGGCAAAAGTAAAATGATCGGACAACAGGGAGAACACTAAAGATGGGTTTTACTAAGATTTGATGCACTTACTCTCTCCATTCACTAAACTGTGCAAGTTGTTTATACTTCTTAGTTTCTTACTGTACTCTCTTGTTCTTATCATCGTCATAATCTCCGGGATATGTCAGTAACAGCAATGTGTTTTAGTTTTTTGTGCGGAAGGATCGATTAGCTCTATTAATTGATCAGAGCAATTTTGGAAGTTTTTTGTTTCATTTTGCATTCAGTTCGTTTCTTATCTCACTGTTTTAATAAACAGTTGTACCAGCTAACATTTCTTATGCATCTACTGTATTTGCTGCAGAGGTGCGATAGGTGGAGCCGGGAGGTGGAGCAATCATTGAACCTCCCACATATTATATATCATCTGAAAGCTCTTGATGAGGAGAATCTAACCTATGAAGTCGCAACACTTAGCTAAATTGAATTGTTAGTGAGAAGAATTTTGAAGAGCTTGTCAAGGAAAATTTCTATATCACTTATGGATTAGTAGCAAAATGTTTAGCAAGAGATTTGATATGTTTCTTGATATATAAACGTCCTACACTTGGTATCGTTTGCTCGCTTTTGCTGGAGTAGGGGAGGGGGGGGGGATTTGCGGACTGCCGCCGGCCGGGGTCTTAGCGCTGGGGCAGAATCGAGAGCCGCCACCAGGTGATAATTTTCTGCCGTGATACGCGGACAAGGTAAGTTTTCGTTTTCGCTGTTTTTTTTCTTACAGATTCGATGGTGACCGTCTGAGGTGTTTTCAAAACACTTACTCCTATTGTTGTTGATTTTTACATACTCTCAAGTTTGTTTCGTTTACGAGTATGTTGTGTGTTTTTGTCATGACCCATCGAATTCGTTATTTTTCCTCGTTTACTATAACATGTCTCATACATTGATTTAGTATGAGCGCAATTAGTACGTTCCCCAGGGCGAGCAGTCCTGGTGCATGTTGGAATTTAACGTGTTTACTTTGGTCGTTCTGCTTTGTTGCATGACGTTGCACTCTGGCACATAGCCGTACATGCGGTTACTCATCACTTACTGTTCTTATATGTGAGTAAGAAAGCGGTGTGGCGGCTGAAAAGCAGCATTGCATTTGCAATAAAGACGGGAGAATGCGATGCATCCCCTTCACAGCTATCAGGTGTATAGAATGGGGAACTTTATGGGTAAGTCAAATACTCGATTAATTTGTCTCTTTGTCATTAATAAGTCTTTACACTTATTTTTTTCTTATGCACAGTACACACTTGTTTCCAACACTTTTATTTCTACTGTAGGATGATTTGTGTTGTTAATGACTTCAGTTAATGTATTAGGAAAGGATAGGTTAGTCCTTCGGTAATGAGATCTAAACTTAAGTAGGGTAAAGGCTGCAATTAACTAAACGACAGATCGTGATAGTAATCAGTCAGTATACAAACACAAGTCCAAGTCGCTTTTGTCAGAAAACTCGTCATCAGACGATGGTTTCTCAAACGGCTTCCTCGGATCTTCCAAAGCATTAATCTCGTTATTATCAAGATCGTGAATGATATTCTCTCTCTGGCCGCGTTTTCCTCTTAAGTCGCATGCTCGACCCATCTCGCGCAAAGGCTCCGTGATATATGGGCCAACTAGTCTCCTTGATTTCGATCTGAGAAAGTGAGGGTTTTTTAAGCCGACCCCAATACAACTGTATAGGGTTAAAGAAGCAGTGAAAAGGCGGCAGCCTATGTTGCCATCAATACAATTTCAAAAACTTGGCGCATTTTGGTGAGATCTATAAGGCGTTGTCTCTATGATGTATGGAAACAGGGCGACTTCACGCAAATTTAAGCATATGCGATATTGAAGAGTGAGCCGTTCTTTAAATACTGCGTGCTTCATGTTTTCATGAAAATATCTATCACACCTTCTCTGTTAATAATGACCCTGGTGCAGCCTGGGATCACTCGTACACTTGTTAGAGCACCGATCACTATGGCTCTGCGACCTTGCTCTTCGACGTTGTCAATCCGCAGAATACTTCTGCATGGTGGATCTTGGAAATTGGGTGTCACATCAGCCACGCTTCCTAGTCATGCAGTCAAAGAAATGCCGCAAAGGCCTCGTCTATGTAGACACTGGGTTTGGCACCCGCTATTCCCACTATGTCCGAGTATCTCGCTCTTTTGGCTACAATATCCTATTCTCAAATATGATCCTCTGACCGCCCGCCTTCCTATAAGTAATCCCATACCCTGCAGGAGATAGTAAAAAGTCGCTTGAGATTAAGGCCAAATTTGACGTATTTCTCTCCTATCTCAGTCAAAATTCCGTTACCGTGATATTGTCTCGTCCTTAAACTTCTCATAATTCAACTCGAATTTCACCGCTTCGACAAAACGTTCCTTATGTTCCGCTAGATCAATCCTGAGATAAATAGTTAGTTAACAGTTAGTTAGCATATAAGCAATGCAACGTTAAAATACTCATGAATAGGACAATTGCATATTAATGAAGTACGAATGAAGTGGCCTAAAAAATTGACGATTATGCACAATTTTTGTGCGTAACCTATCTGAGTATCTTTCGCGTGTCATTTAGAGCACATTTTGTCATGAAACCCATAAAATTGGTACTTTTTGACACCTTGAGATTATCATAAACAGGAAATCAGTGTATATGCAATGATGTAGTTCATAAGCCCTGCCCTGTCATATCATTTTTGTCTAATCATTTATTCTCTTAATATTCAAAACATCAAGTACCGCTAGTAAAATAATCCAAAATACATTAAAACATAACAATTGGCTACACGTTAATCGATTAATGAATAGGAAAATTATCGTCTTTATACCGATACAACCCCTTTTTCACTTATACTAACAGAAAGCTGCCTAATTGTAGACCCATACCAGTAGCGTACCGAGGGGGGGGCGGGGGGGGGGCGCCCCCTGCCCCGAAAATGGCCCGCGAAATTTTTGAAAGTTACTTATAAGGGTCATAAAAATGTGCAAATGACTTGTTTATACTTATAAATAAAATAATTTTTAAAAATTCAAATTAGCCTACGCCCCCTTTTTCCAGATTTTAGGGGTTGGGACCCGCAAAAATTTTGAGAAACACCCCTAAAATTTTTTCGGAATGTAAAATTAGTAAAAAGGGAGTAAAATTATAGCCATAATATTGGATAATTCATCAAAAAATATTGATCAGAATATACTTAGGGAAAAAAGAACTCTTCGGATAAAACTGTTAATGACACCTATGCCTTTTGGCTTCAGTGATAAAATAAAAGTTTACGGAAATCTAACCATGATCGAGAACCCATTAAATCATGTATTCAATTGCCCATTTTCAATCTTAGCATATCTAAAGACAAAAGCAATCGAGGGAGAAATAAAATTAATTAAAGAAAACATTATATACATAAACAATCATACTTGAGAAATAAACAATTTTATTAAGTATTCTCCGACTTATTAGACCACCGAATAACAAGAGCTCATTTTGCGGACACAACTATATATAGCGTAGTCTCTGAGAAAGAATTTCAGGCTCAATGTAAATGACTAAACAATGCGTGGATCTTGATAGGAAAATCTGCCAGACTTAACGGCAGATTCATAAGCCGGTCAAAGCTCGAACATCCGAACTGTCCAGTCTTTTACAACCTCACCAAGACTCACAAGCCTTCCTTCCACGAACTAACTTCAATGTCGGAAGATATCAAAAAATAAGACCAATTATCAGTTTCGTTGGAGGACCCACAGACAGAATATTGTGGTTTTTGAACAAGATAGTGAGCCAACTGCTAACGAAGGTACAGTCGAGTAGATTTAGCGGTAAATATAGTGTGCTTGCACAGAAGGTGAAATGCGGTAAAATTGGCGCGTGAAGAAATAGCTTCGACTGTGACGCCGGCCAATTGCGCGCGCAAGATACCCGCAGTACGGCGTGGTTACTTGTTCACGCGCAAATTTCACCGCATTTCACCTTCTGTGCAAGCACACTATATTTACCGCTAAATCTACTCGACTGTACCAGCACATTTACCAAACTCACTTGGATTTATCGAACAGCTGCAGAACGCCAGGCTTGATCCGAGCAGTGTGATCGAGTCACTTGATGTGACTTCGCTTTACACGAATGTACAGAATGATCAAGCTTTGCAAGCGTTGTCGGAGATGTTAGATAGATATGCCAGTACCATAAATATGTTCGGACTTGGCAAAATGCGGACCATAACCCTTATAAGCGAATGTCTAAAATGTAACACCTTCAAGTGGTCTGGGACCTACTATTCCCAGATACGAGAACTAGCTATGGGTCAGCGACTGGCACCAGTTCTTGCAGTTTGCTTTATGAGCAAGATCGAGCGCTATTGTACTGCCGCTACATCGACGATTGTTGCATAGTGACCTCCACACATTCCGAAATGGACGAGTGTTTCGAACTTCTCAATCGTCAATCGCAGTACATAACTCACTCGCGAAACACCACACGAGGGATGGCTTCCATATCTCAACGCACAAGTAAGACTATCTAACGGCATTGCAAGTTTTAAGTGTGCCGCAAGAAAAGCTGCAAGAACATTCTTGTCAATGTAAAATCTGCGCATCCTGCATCTATGAAAAGAGCTGCGATTAACAATATGTTCAAAACGGCGATGCAGATGTGTTTTGGAGAACGTGAAGAACGCGAGTCGCAAAAGTTAGCTTCCGATATTGCTTGCAGCAACGGTCATCATTCCTTGCCGCAAACTCGACATTCTGGAAATGTTAACAGCGTTCAAAGCAGTACCAAACTCCCACTTTGTCTTCCATTCATTTCTGACAGTGTAAGCGCGGCTTCCAAAGATGCATTCAACGAGCACAACTGCAAGATGATGTTGTTTTGGTGAATATTCCGAACAAGAATATCAAAACGCATTTGGTTCGAAACAGGCTCTACGATCAATGTTGTACATCAGAGCAATGCATAGTATGCCCGTATGGTAAATTAGGAGACTGCGCAAAAGTGAAGGTGGTGTACCAGCTTAAATGTTTTTGCTGCAAAGCATTATATATCGGAGAAATTGGAAGATCACTTGGCATTCGCATGAAGAAACGCTTAGCAAATAAATGGCGCCAAAGCTTGGTTTCAACGCTAGGAAAGCACAGAAGCGAGGTGCAATAAGGGGACAATTTCGACATCGAATGTAAGATTCTTTCTTACCAAAGGGAGATTTCGCCTAGGAAAGCGTTGGAAGCATTCTGGATATCCGCAAAGAATCCGGAAATGAATAGCAAAAACGAGTGCCAGTTACTCACTGCTGATTCCCTTCCTTTCATACCGCTATGCCAGATATAGATCACATTGCATTTGTATCTGTAAGATGACTTATTCGTCGCGACCACTCACTTCCGGTGTGGACTTCCACGCATATCGGTGGTCTTCCGGCATGTTATCTTTGCTTTGCACAATTTCTGTTAGCGAAACTGAGGGAAAGCCAAAAACTAGCTTGTTTGGAGGAGTTTGAGAGTGCTCAGTTAGTCACGGGTGACACTTTGAACCATTTTCAGGCCTCTGAGGAAGACGAAGGCGTCGAAACGTTGGGCCATGTGATTGGAATAAAGACCACCTATTCAAACTGCATCGCACAGAAGCAGTTAGAAGATAAGAACATGCCCACGTATTGTGGAAGCGGAACTTGCAAGTTATCAAGAGATAAAACATCGTTACTGTATCCCAAATGATATGACAACCATTCGAAACTCAGTCTAGTATAAAAAAATTGATGGAAGCAATGAGTGGGTCTCGAACAGAATGGCTTATTAACACATGCCCCACCCCATGCATTATGTATGTCAAATTTGGCTCAGATTCCATTACTCCTTCTATTCTTTTGGGCGAAGATATGAAATGTGGCTAAGCAAAATATTATGTAAGTATTGATTTCATAATGCCCATCCTTCAGCTCAATATTTTGCGAACTTATTAGTTTTTGAAATTCCCGCCTGCTAATGTTGGTTTTTAACCTGCCAGCAATTCGCAACTCCTCTTCACACAAAAACCAAAAATTGGAAGGATGAAAGGGCGTTGTAATGCTTTGGCAAAAATTTACACTAACTGCCTTTGGAAGAAAAAAATCAAAGAAAACATAACAATTTTGTGCCAAAATAGCAACAGAAGTGTATAGCACTAGCTGGGAGATGACGTAATGCTGCCAAAAAAGGGGATGGAGGGGCGCCATGGCACTCAAATTAGAACCACACATAACAGAAGCTGCAAATCGTGCCAGCTCTTCATGGAGGCTGTAGCTATTAGCGACATACCGTCCATTCTCTCAAGGGAATGATCCCCAGCGGCCATCCACACTATGCAGGAGGGGAACGCTGGGGAGATTACCACTCCCTTGCGCGACCTCTACTCCGAATCAGGCAAATCTGCTATTTTTCAGATTTTTTAAGGCAGTTTATGTTAAATTAACAAGATAGAGGCAATATTTTATATTTTATATTTAGAGGCAATATAATATATACTACGAAAGTTACATTGTGTTTACCCAGCCCATGGTTAAAACTTTATATCATATGAAAAGTGCGCAAATTTCTTGAATGATCAAAACTCCTACAAATATTTGAAATTGGCTGCTATTATTGCTCAGGTTTCTTCTCGAGAGGCGAATATACAAGAGAAAGACACGATTGCAAGCTATACGTCACTGGGAAAGGAACCTAGCTTGCAAAAAAATCACTCATCAAATTGAACGAAATGCTTGGTAATAACTGATTAAAACGAGGATATCCGCTTCTCTGGCATGATTTACTCCATCGAACCCCTACTCCTCTGCATGGGATGCGATACCCTCCACGCTTTGATGAGCTACATTCGTGCATACGGGGGGGGGGGGGGGGAAGGGATCTTCACTGGGGTTCGCGATCGATACCCTGAAATCAAATACCGAATTTGTGGCAGCGAAAGGTTACCGTAAAGAAATGGCTAGCAAACGTTGAAAAAAAACAAGAAACTACAATGAATACTTTTATGGGAGGAGTAAGCCATTACAAATTGCTAGGAATCCATGACGTAAATTGCTAAATATCTCGCCACTTCAGAAATCAACATTATTACTGCTACAGTACGTAACGAGTATAACAAATCCTTAGAACCAGTAATAAGGAAAAGAAGAAGAGAGCAACGGAGAGAGTTACAATGGGGGGATGGGGGAGGGGGGTGAAAGGAAGGAAGGAGAAGACGAAGAAAAGGAACAAAGGCACTCGAAATCACTATTCTTGTACGTTTCATTCCAAAAGCCATTCTAGTACATAAAAGTTGGCTAAAAATAGCTTTTGGTGAGGTCTTTTGGTAGCCGTAAGCTAGACGCGACCACCCCAATGGCACCGTCCTCGCTGTAGGTGCGGAGAGGTGATCGCTGGCACAGCGGGGTTCAGTGAAGGGGATCGTTCCCCTGAGGATTCAGCTCCCCTCCCCTCCCCAGCGGAGATGTACGTGAATACGGGCCTAACATGCACGAAAACCCCACTTTTCATGGCCCCTGTGGAAGCAACGCGGACGATTTCTGCCTTCTCAGTCTAGCCTTCGCCACAGTGGCAGCAACATCGAAGGGTTGAGCCAGAGTGCGCGGCGTACGCAGCGTACGCCGCGCACGCTCCTACGATGAAATATACTGAGCGTACGCTGCGTACGTAACGTACGCCCGCACACCGCGCACTCTGGCTCAACCCTCCGGGTTGAGGTGGACACCGAAGTGGAGGGACATGTTGAAACTCGCAATGGAAAGACCAGCACCGCCGGCCGTGCGGGCCAAATCACGCTTTATGGACCACTTTGAGGGCAAATTTTCCTTTGTAGAAGGGCCAGAATCGAGCCAGACTTAGAAAGGTCGCCTGTTTAGTAAAGTCTTTAACGAGATATGTGAAGACCCGCACTTCCCCGTTCTGATGAGACACTTTTGAACATCTTGCATTTGTTTAAGCATCTCTCTAGTACAAAACCGAGAGAGGAAAGGGCGCAAGCGGTCACAAGCGTAAACGGATGCATATTACATGACGTAAAGGCTGATAAAGGGGACGGCCTGGGGAGTTAATTTAGATGTCCTTTCCTGCTCTGCCTGCAACACATTGGACATATTGACTAGCTGACCGTCGCCTAAAAGGACGTGTTGAAACATCAGAAATTATGCGCGAATCGGGGCCCCATAGCCCTTTACGGGCTACATCGATGCAATTTTTTCGCGATATATGGGGACAATTGTAAAGAGTTTTAGAGGGCCCTCCGACAGAATAAATGGAGACTCGTACGAAATTATGGTGTGAAACTGCCTTGAGTCCATAGATTTAAGAAAACTCTAAAAGGCCTATGCCGTCCGCGCAAGGCGCGAGTGCGCAGGGTGTGCACTGCGCGTCACTCCTCTTTCCTCGTGCACTCTCGGCGCTTGTTTTCTCTGCGCCTCTTTTCATGAATTATCTGTAATGAACGCAACAGCACTGCTCTTCGAGCCCACCGCGCACGGCTTATATTCTGACGTTCCTTTTCAGAATCTCATTTTATTGCATCCCATTCCTTCTCACCTTCTCATTATCTAGATGACAAATTCAGAAGCCTTCGTAAAGTCTTCGTGCAGACCATAATAATCAAATAACACTCGTAAATGCTTCTCGACTGTGAAGCGAAATGCCATCGGCAAGGGGGGAGAGGGGGGGGGGCAGAACACGAGGAGGTCAAGCAAATTCGACAAATTTCTGAGTTCAATATGTTTTTTCTTCGTATTTGACGCTCTTCTGGGCCGTGTAACAAATCAACTGTGAATGCGCTGTCTTTTAAGCTCTGAATTTCTTTCCATTTTTTTTGTTTTCATGCGCGGGCGTGCTTGTCTAAGGTCCTTGATATCTTGGGGTGGTTGGAGGAATTACGTGCGGAATGTCAAGACCGACATCAATAAAAGACATGGTAAGAGATATGGCATCCATTTAACACGTTTCGGACCGCGAAATCGCGCGCGGCGAAAAAGAGTGCACTTTCAGCCATTAGCCAACAAAGGGACATTATTTCGGAGACTATGTGCTACATCTGTAATCAGCTTGTCAGATAAGTTCCATACTCAAAGTTCTGAATGAATTGGAAGTGTTTAAATTTTGCCGCTTGAAAAGAACTTCTGTGCTTTTCTGAAAGATAGGAACAAGAACTCAGTTTCTAATAGTATCCAAAAGTAGCTATGTTGTAAACGGTACACATCAGTATTGAAACTTCGGTTTTTCTTTTTGATATCGAAGCAAGGAATAATTGCGACGTCGCACGCGTCGTTCGCGTCGCCGCACTTCGTTGCAACTGTTGTTCGATTTGGGCTCATATCTCCTAAACAAATATAGGCGGCACAACTCTACAGAGTCATTTGAGAAGTAGAAGCTTAGGTCTTTGACATGATAGCCTTGGACTAAAAGAAAACTTTCTGTAAACGTCAAAGAGATCCTTTAGAGCAGCGTGCTGCACCATGTGCAGCACCGGTCCGAAACGTGTTAAGCAATCGCCTACTTGAAGACGACAAAAAGAATGATAAGAAAAAGACGGTTTTTCGTATATAGGCGAATATTCGCTGAGAGATCTTGTGACTTTCTAACGACCAAATGCTGTACAAGTTTGTCATTCAGAGATTATTTGTTTGAGAACTGTCCCATCTGCATTATTGGTTCCATTCAAAATCAACACAAAGGTTTGCATTGATGTTTAGGCCAACCCAGACAGTGAGTTTTAGACGATGAGTCAAACAAGAAAAACATGACGAGTCTACTAGCAAATCGGACTGTGCTCTATTACACCTTTGAACACTTTATTGAACGTCTTGGTGACGTGATTATTTGTCTAACTCCTCACCAATCTTCTCTTTGTTAGTGGTTATGCGGAGGTGGCATTCGGGTGTCTCAGTCCACGACGCGATCTTTTATTATTTCACAGTACCCTCAACACACAGAATGCAGAAGCAAAAATGTTTGAAATGTTGTAAACAAAGCAGCAATCTCAAAGAAATCGAGATGGTGTTCAATAAGCTCGATAACACTGAATTTCTTCCTTCAGAGGGGAAACACCCCATTCTTAGAGATTATGACGCAAACAAAATTGTGGCGGTAATAAATAGCATTAGGCTGCTCGTGAAAGAACGTTAATGGACTTGTTCAAAAATAGGAACAGATCCAGCTTTCAGCAAGAAAAATCAAAAAAAATTTGGAAAGACTGCTTTCGAATTGCCTCCATAAGAGGACCAGCAAATTACCACCCTAGTTGTTCCGCCTTTACAGTACCGTTCATATTTTTTGAAAAATTACGCGAAGTCGCGCGAGCCATGTGGCATCACCGCAGCATGGCCATATCTCGCGTTAGAGTGGACGAAATCTTTATCCAACGAAATCATTCGACTCAGCTCTGCATTCTCTTATATATGGAAGTACCTGTTTGGACACAGTAGGAGGCCAGATTCTACGAATTGTTCAAGTTTTTGCTTATGAGTAATCTACCGTTAGCAAAAATCTGAAATAATTTCTAAGAGCTGACCTCCTACTGTGTCCAAGCGGGCACTTCTGCGCCGCACCGAGCTGAGTCGAATGGTGTTTTTGGATTAAGAATCCGTCCACTCTGAAGCGAGTATGTCCACGCTGTTCGGGTCACTTTTTCGAAAAATACCAGCGGTATTGTATCTACGGGCCTTGGAAGTCAATCTCTCCATTTTCACCCACTTACTTCCTTCTGAGTTAAAACAGTTTTTTGAGAATTATAGAAGCTGTGAAGCCTATATTTAGACTCATCATCTTCAGAAATTAAAAAAATCATGGAAAGGATAAGAATCAGACTAAAAAATCACCTTCCTTGGCAAGGTAATTTTTCGCTAGAAATGCGCACGAGGATGGCAGTGATGGCAATTATTGCCGAAATATCAATCTCGCAACTCAAGTTACTCAAAGTTTTGATATCGATGCAAATATTCTCACCTATGGGAATCACATATAAGGTATTCAAGGCGGTTCATAGGCGATGCTAATTAGATAAGACCTCCAATTATATCATCCTTTTGGGAACCATCTACTTCTTACGCAATCTCAATTTTTCAATATTTTGCTGTGGATGGTATATGACCTGAAGATTGATTTGTAAAAAAACAAAGTTGGAGCTTAATGAGTGTAAAATCAAAATTTCCGCTTCGAATACATCTATTTTGCTCAAGCTTTGGAAATCTTTAGGCTTTATTACATACCACTGTAGAAGGCTCAATTGCCCCTTATAATTCACCATTGATCCCATTGGTGCACTTGGTAAGATGATACGATTTATAAACATTTACATGCTGTTTACGGAAAGTGTAGTAACCATCATGGTGAGAACAAAATCTTTATAGATTTCATGACAAATACTGGCTTAGAATGATTATGTACCAAGTGTAACAGTTTGTATTGACATACCCTAAAACTACTATCTACTATTCAATTTCTTTTGCTTTGCTCTCAATGCTCTCAACGCTTCAGAGCTGCTGGGAATTCCAAATAATAACGACGAACCCCATTTTCCTAACTCTATTCTATTTTCTAATTCTTTTGTGCAAACTACATGGCCACTTCAAAATCACTTGAACTCTTCTGTAATCAAATTTGATTATGAGGCTTTAGTATAAAAACTCTAGTTATTATTCTATTTTGAAACTTGAAATGCAGTCGTTTAGTCCATCTAATATGGATTTTTGAAGTGTTTGCCCAAAGCCGTTAATTCGGAACACAAACTATGCGTTTTTTTGTTTTAAGGCGCGGTAGCAGCTCAACAAACAAGAGGTGGACCATAGTCAATCAGGCCTTCAATGGTCACCAACGCTGAATAATTGTAATTTTTTCTTTCGGCAGACTGCACGATATATCTACAAAAGCCTTCAAAAATGTGGGGCAATGAGAATCATTGACATTGAGATTCAAAAAATTTAAAAAGCTATTTTCATGATTTTTGTGAAAGTCTCCAAAACCTACTTGTACATAATTTGTGCTAATCTCCTGCGCTGTGTATGTACTGTCACCTATTATGCAAGTAAATGGCTCATAAGCCAGTTTTGTTAATGTTTTCCCGCTTTCGTCGGATTTTCCACATTAACGTCTGCATAAACTTCGTTAATAATACAATATCGCACATTATAGGAATAAAAATATATCATCAACAAAATAAATGCATAATGCGCAGCAGCTCTCACACTATCGATTACAAAAAACTCTTTCTTTGTTTTGCCAACCAAAAGTTTTGCGAAACAAAACGCGTCCCGGTCATGTTTTCTTAGCAGCAATGATCGATGAGAACTTTTGTCGAAGGTTACAAATGCACGCAATCGTCCGTATCGTCCACTTTTTGTTCTCGTTATTTCCGCAATCACTATATAAACTTTCGACTTGCCTCAACTGACTCATTTTTTGACAGCGCTCTCAAATTAATGTCTTTCCTATGATTTTTCTCAAGTGTGATCGTGATCGTTCTCCGGAAGAGTGTTTTTATAAGACAAAAAAGAGCAGGCTGCAATAATTAGGACAAAGTGCTTGAGTAGCTTTGAGTGCCTTTTGGTTGAAAGTAAATAAAAAAAGTTTTACAAAGAATCAATGAATTACTGTTACTTTTTTCCCAAAAATCCATATACGAAATTTCTTGCATTTTTTGAAGCTACAAATAACTGTAAAATCTTGTAGGTTTTCAATTTCGCATCTTACAAAATGCTTGACAAGTTAAGATTTGATTATAGACGCGCAGGCAGTGTGGTCTTGAGCAAATTCGAGCAATTTCTAGTAGAATCATGCACCAATTCCTACTCTACGCTTCTGCTCCTGTGAAAGACTTTATGAAACCTTCAAACTCGGATTACCGCATTTTGTCAGGCCGTAAATTAACTTTATATTTGTAGCTGAATAGGAAGGTCTAGTTCATATGGTCAAATAGACAAGAATAGCAGCAAATGAAAATATAGTGAAATTGTTTCTGCGCACCTCTAGGTGAGAATAGGATTCATATGAGTTGTTTTTATTTTTGTTTTTATTTATCTGAGTTCTTTACTTCATTTTGACTATTGCCTAGATTTTTTTGCATTATTTGTGCAATAAATAAACTAATAAGTAAATAAGGTATGCGTGCACAGTTGGAAAAGTTTTACAGACATAGTTTTACAGAATAGCATTCGACATTGGAAATTAATTCTGTTTTTTGTTGCGTGTGACTGTTTGATCTTATCTTTACTCCTGTCCTTATTTATGATGCAGAAGCTCGTAACTCCGTGAACAAATCATAGATCGTCATTTTAGGGCATGTGGACAAAAGCTGTTATCTTTCTCGTAACTATCTCTTCCATCCACGGTTCCGTTATGATTCAACAAGCTGAGGTGAGTTCTAGTCTGCGAATTTGGCATCGACTATATTGTTAAAAACGCAGATTGGAAAAACTGTCAAACTCGAACTGGGTTCCGATGTTGTGACCTGGAAGCGTGTGAGGGAGGGAGACGTAGAAGAATTTATAAAATATTGCGGACCCACTGAGAAAGGCCCAAGATGCGCACAATTCGTGAATGCGGTAAGATTTATGATATTACTCTTCTTATTTTCGCCACCAAAATTATTTCTCTTACAAACTTCACTTCTGCTTTTAAAACGTACTCTAATTGTTTAGGACAACAAACCAGTCCCTCCCGCAACAACCGCTCGTGTGGAAAAGGATGGCACCCTTATCATCGAATCTTTCAAAGCAACTGACGCCGGTTTGTACTCGTCACCTGATCAGAAGCCAATTGTGAGTTTACATGCGAAATGTTTGCTGGTAACCTAAAAAACTGCTCAAGCCCTTTGAAATTTTATTACTTCTAGGTCAAAACCTTGCCGGATGGAAGCCAAACTTCTTCTCTTCGTGGTCATATACAACTTGTTGTTCAGAGTTAAATGTTAATTTTTTGTCATCTTTGTATGTGCGCCGTAAATAGTATAAACACTTCACATAGCATGTTGTGATATAATCAGTTTAAGGAGAAAGACAAATGAAGGGCTAGAAGTTATTGGGCGCAAAGGAGCTGGTATGAGTTTACTACTTGGACAACATAAAAAACTAAATGTTAGAGACAAATGGTCTAACGCCATCGTTGATGATAGCTGTCTGTCTCCTCAACAACGTCCTGAATACTTAGAGAGCCGACAAAATTAGAGATAAATGATCTGGAGTCATCGTTGAATGATAATTGTCTGTTTGGCTCAAGGACATCTGTCAATACCTAAAGAGCGGAACCTCGGAATGTTGATTCGGAAAGCTACACGACCATATTCCATTGTTGCTGAGATAAGAATCGTATCTTGAGAAGCACTTTCATGGGAAATTCGTATCATTTTATTTTCCGCAAGACGAACAAATTTTCTGAAAAGTTCCAACAGGATTAGCGGCAATTCAAAGTCCTTTCAATTTTACCGTAAGCATAACATAACCCTTACGTGCAGGGTCGCGCAAGAGGTGTGATACAACGACCGCCGGTACGATCCCCATCCCGTTGATGCCTCATTACCCCCTCTCCTCCCTCCCCTCCCCCCCCCCCCCCGCACCGCAGCATTATCACCTACCTACCGTAAGCATAGCATGAGGGCTACCTCTTTTGCACTACAAAGCCGATAATTCATGTAAATTGAGAGGATAAAAAAATGACTTAGTAATTGACTGCCTCCCGCAAGTCACTGTAAAAGGCTCGCACGCATTGAATAGCCTTTTCGATCAGAAAATAGGTTGCGTTTGGGGAATAACCGCGAGGGGTACTGATGAGCCGAATCCTTTACCCTTCATAATGGTGTTGCACAACCTTAAAAAGGTGTGGGTGCCACACCTTGGAATTGGATAACACCTAACGTGCATTCATATATATATTTAGGTTTTTTTTTTGAATCTTTGCCACTACTAAACCTTTTTCTCGACGCAGCAGAAATTTCGTTCGAAATCGTTTTTCATGAAAGAAGATATAGTCATTTCTACACCTATGCAAAAAGTACTATGAAAGTATTTTACTACGGTAAAATGCTAAGGCCCGTATGCACGTACATCCCCGCGGGGAGGGCAGGGGATCTGAGAAGGGAAGCGTCATATCTCGCTGGTCTACGTATCTTTCTTCTTCTTTCTCTGTCTTGGTTTTGAAGGTTCTCATACACTGATACTTGCGCATAACGGATGCCAGGTTACTGCCATACAAGATTAGATATTCACTATCTCGTCTGATGCCCTGGGGATTCTTAGGAGATCACCTCACATTTTCAAAGTTATTTATCTTTCTGAAAGCTCGATGAAAATGTTCTAAAATTGTACTGTGGCCATACTACAGCACTGTTTAACATAATTATGGTAGAAATGAGTGAAATCTCAAGATATCAAAACCTTCGATGAACCGCTGCTCGCGAGCCAGGGATTATCGAAAAAATCAAAATCTTCAGATTCAATCTTCTATCGAAAACATGCTCAGCAGTGCTGTGGTATATCCACAGTGCAATTTTAGAACATTTTCATCGAGTTTTCAGAAGGATAAATAACTTTGAAAATGTGAATTGATCTCCTGGGGATCCCCAGGGGATCGGAAGAAATAGTGAATTTTTAATCTTGTATAGCAGTAATCTGGCATCTATTATGCGCAGGTATAAGGGTATGAGAACACTCATAAGCACGATAGAGAGGAAAGAAGAAAGATATCTAGAGCAGTAAGATATGGCGCTTCCCCTCTCAGATTCCCCCCCCCCCCCCTCCCCGCGGAGATGTACTCGCATACGGGCCTAAGTCTGCTCTACAACGTGAATCGCGAGGGAAAGCGCCGTAAATATCTAAATTCTAGCCGCCCAGCCTCGTAACTTCAACAAAAGCGATTTAAGCTTTATTCGCCTTCCGTCGTCTGAGTAATTAAAGGCGAATTTGGGACAAACAAGATTTTGACTCTCGTTTCCATAGTTTGGCGGTTATTTGGAATGGTGCTTATCAAGTGTGTAAAGACGAAAAAATGCTTTGTGTTGGGTGCAAAAAAAGCTAAAATAGCTAGCCCACCTTTGAAGAAAACTCATCGTGTTCAAAAATGAACATTTCACTTGAATGCCCCATTATTTGCAAAGCTCAAAATCCGCTAGAACTTTTACAAGGTTTAACTAACATGCTAATTACGGATGTTACTTGCTACACTTGGGGGCATCTTTATCATGCTTACTGTACGACGCTACTCAATACCTTGGTGTGCTTGTCTTTTGAATATGGGCTTAACCAGTAGTGCTAACGAATATCGTGCTATTGCTAACATCGCTATCACCTCAATCACCGCTCCATTCCCACTCTCACCCCCTCAGTACAACCCCTCTCCCCAGGTGTCAAGTGCCCATCCTATGCTTGACCCTGCTGACATGCGATTACATAAGCATAAGTGGCTGAAGTAGCTCACATTAAACTCTATATATTAGATCGTTTCGGAAGTAATATCGCTTTAATTGGGCGCCACACTTGAAGGAGCGGAAATTTTTGAGAGATTTTAGTAGCATTTGATGCAGCACCTCATCGTCTATTTAATGGTTGTGGTGCATGCGGCCCTAGGTAATGTATAGATAGAGCAAAACCTACAGATTCACTGGTTACAAAACAATGTTTTCCTCCTTCTCATAATTCCCAATATTTTTCGATGGAATTTTAATTGGTGTTACCAAATTTTTACTTGGTCAACTCAAACAACATAGAACACCAAACGGCGAGCAGCTCGATGCAGCTTTTTCTTCTTTTTCTAACGGCTGGTTTTTGCTTCCCGTATGGAGTCTTCGGGCAAAATCATCGTAATTCTCGTTTTCGAACGCGACCGGAGTACCCGAAAAATCCAAAAATTGATATTTCGAATTTATAGACTTCTATTTGCTTTATAAAATTAATATTGGATCACAAAACCCTTTTGAAAGTTCAAGTTTAGTTAAGTTCCGAAGGTTCATTGGTGTTTGATGCGTTTGTGTCTGACGTAAGCCTGCCAAAACCCAGCGGTTTTAGTTAACAAAATTTTTATTATGGCGTGCTATGAAAGGAACAAAAAATTGCACTGTTTCGCGCAGGTTTTGCCTTATACATCCGTTATTTAGACTCCTTCGGAGGTGCGAAATAAAGATTCAAAAAAATTGTGACTGACCATCTCAAAAAGCATGGGTCGCAGGTTGTAATAACTTTTCGAGAGCCTAGTGATTGTGCTGCAATGATTTTAAAAGCATTAGAAATAGGATAAAATTCTGCATCGAACGCCACCAAGATCTCCCAAAAATCGAAGTTCCATTAAATGTAGGGTTCATTTGAAAAAAAACGAGATTACTTTTGGAACGACCTAATGATACGAATGCGTTTAAAAAACACAGTAAAACACGGAATAAGGGTAAAGAGCCCAGTATATGCACAATCTCACTTTCATGTAAAAAAATACTTGCTGGTAGAATTTGTTGAAGAATAGTTGTTTATTTGAAAGCTCTAAAAGCAATAACTTTCCATGAATGTAGACAATCGATGAGTCTAATATAGAAAGTGCTAGAGTAAAGCAAGAGCTAGCAAAGCCGAGCCACCAATTACTTTTCACCTTTCGCGGCAAGTGTTAGATTTTCATAACTTGAAAGTTGTCATACACTGTCACTCACTCATACTATATGTACTGAAACAAGTTGAAAAACGTCGTTTTTATTCGGTCAAAAAAATTTCTCCGCACCAAAGGGGGGCACTTTCAGACTGTAGGATAATCTTTGAATTCTTCTATTTATTCAAGGCCATTCAATGTGCCTGTCTTCATGATGGAACTTTTCCATGTCAAAAAAGAAGGGCCTAAAGACGCTGTAGTTTTTCAGTTCTGCCTCTCCTAATAGGGTTTTTCGCAAGAGCTGGTATTTCATTGAAAAGTTAGAACGTTTCAACGCACGGAAACTAAGATTATGGAAGAAAGTTGATTTTGAAAAAAGTTATGATATTGTGAATCCGAAAATTCAAATTGGACAAAACTTATGCAGCAGCCTGACACAATCGCACGTCATCGGTTTCGGCAGCGTATCGGGATAGATCAATGTTAAACCCCATAGTAAAGGTCTGTAGGTTACTTCCATGTTGACGGAACTCACAAAAAATTATACTAAACCCTTGTTGTTCATAAATGTTAATGCTGCATGGGAGTTGTTAACAAATGTTACTTTTCACGAGGTTCGTTTTATAATGACGTTCCAACCTAGTGTTCGCTTTACAATCTGTCTAGAATATATATCTGCACCTACTTTTAGAAATTCTATATTCAGGCGATGCTTTTCACTATACTCATATTGACTGCTGCTGTCGTAGCTAATCAGGTACTGTTATAAGTTCCCTTAATTAGTTTCCAAAAATATCAATTAGGTACATTTATCGTATATCAATTGACGTGTGTTAATTGCAGGCAGCTACAACTAAGAGCACGCCACGTAAGTATTGTTTTGGGTCCATTTGACCAAACTTCCAAGCCTGAGATATAATTGAATATCTTCTTTAGTCTGCGGAAGATGCCTTCCACGCACTGTGACTCTTGTACCAGCTAATGGGACGGGTACGATAACACCAGTGCTCAGGTAACTTTTATTGATATTGCTAAATTAAAGTCTTTAATCTTGTAGATTGAATTTGCACAATTTAGTGACAGAAAATTCATCATTAGTAAAATTTCAAGAATGTTTCTGTCAACTTTTTGACCTACAACTTACTAGAAAACAAGATTTAATTTCATCAGGGTGTTAACGAATGATAGCCGCGGATGCCGACGAATGTATGTAATATGCAACACTCCTGCTGGATACACTAAATCGAACATGGTGGTAAGTGCGCTTACACCACTTTTTACCGCATCTAATCATTGACGTTAGAATTTCAGATGAATGAGGAAACTAATTATCCAATAATTGGTAAGAACGTCAGAGCTCTTGTCACCTGCTTCAAAGCTTCATGGCATGCTGAACTGGGTGGCTCTTACATGTAAGCTTGATTTTTGTAAAATTCTGGAAGTTAGACCCGTCCTTAACTCTATTCAGATGGCTGGAAAAAGTGAGATGTTTTGCTACTTAAGCTACATTAGGACTGCTGTGGCCTTCTCAATACCGCACCATTCCTATTCTTTAATCAAGAATACTTAAGATTTTTATCAAATATATACATGCTGAAATGTGCGAATAAAATGATTATCATGCATCAGCCACTATATCTATCAGCCGCATGAAACAGAAGGCAAATTCTTCTCTTCAATCAGGAACATTCACGTTGGAAGATGTAGATGCTAGAGGAAAAAGAAAGCGATTTGAAGTAGATGGGTTTCTAATTGCGCTACGTCTGATTCCTGTTGAAGAAGACGAGGGTGGTATTTGCTTATTACGATGCTCCAAAGAATGGAAGGTCTTACAAATGACAATAGAGCGTTTACAGCATTCCAAAAGCTGGGTAATTTAAAGAGGTTTAGACTGTATCATATGCTAGTTGTTGTGAGCGACTTTGCTTATAACGAAAACGGCATCCTAACAAGAAACCTAAACTAGGAGAATTAGGATGTAAGATCCAATGTGGAAACATCAGCCACTCCATGAGCTATTTCAAAGCATTTCCAAAACTCTATTTTTATGAATGAAAGCCAGCGTTTGGACATGCAAATCGCATGACAAATCTCTCAAGCAAAAACAGCTTGATTTGTGTCAGCAGTTCCATTGCCCTACAGTAGTTAGATTCGACATCTTGTTTCTGAAGCTTACATTAGATATTTGAAGAGAAGTTTTTATCGCATTGGAAAGGAGCATAGAAAGTCTTGAAAGTTTTACAACAAGGATCAAAAACTCGCTTTGGATTCTCTGCAGTGCTCGCTCTGCAGGTAATGGATAATTTTTATGACAAATACCGATCAGTGCTTCTACCAAACTGACATCGGGCCATCGCGGAAAAGTGAGAGAACAAATTTTAAGAGCTTGCTAGCAAGGTGCGTGAAAATATTTCGCTGATGAACGAAGACATACCTTACACACGAAATAGAAATCAATTCCAAATCCAAGCAATCTCTTTCATGGATTCCTTTTGCTGAAATGCACCCCATTTCCGATGCTACAACCAGAGCTCCAACGAGAAGGCATTTTTATGCAAGTTATATGTGCACTTGACTTTGTAAGGAACTGGTACAACCAGTTCGGGATTTTCAAAACGCCCTCTTTTGAAATGGAATGACCGGAGTTGTTATTCATGCAGCTCTTGAAGCAATTTACAAGGACTACCTTTTAATTGTTCAAGGTCTGAATGGATACGCTTTCACAACGAACTAGATCTCGCAAGGAGTTGCCGCTAACAGTCATATCCATGCAGCTTAAAAGCAGTGCCTCACCAAAATTTAGTTGTCGAGATCTTTGAATTTTGCAAGCCTGTCGGACCCTGTATAGCACTGTATGGGCCTAAAATCGCACGAAGTTCCCAAAAATCCCGTTTTCTGGAGGCCTCGCGGAAGCAACGTGGACGAGTTGTACCTTCCAACTTCAGCCTCAGCCACAGTGGCAACAACAGAGGGGAGGTGGATGCCAAGTGGAGGGACATGTTCAAACGCGTATAGGGGGAGACCGAAGGAGTCGTCCGCGAGTACCAAGTCGCTCTCCGCGTACCATTTTGAGCGAATTTTTGTCAGCGTGGAGGGGGTCAGATTAGTGGGACTTGTTGCAATGGCCTATTTAGAGGTCCCTATGATAGAATATGTGGAGATCCGCGCGACCTCAACTTTGGTGAGACACTGCCTTCAAGGGCGTAAAAGTTTGTTGGGAGCACCTTTTTCCTCTCCTAGCATTTGTCGACTACAAAAAAGCGTATGCCTGTATTGAAAACATTTTTTCGTGTCAAAGCTATTATACAAAGACTAGGGTTAGGCAGATCAGTTAGGAATGCCAGCTACATAGATGTACGACAACAATGCAACTACTCCAACTTTCCATCCAGACATAAAAAAGCAGATAAATAAAAAATAAAGATATTATTTAGACGAGATAGTCGTCTATAAACCCAATTTGCCCAAAATAAAGAACAATCAGTGAAAGCGAGTAAATAAATAGTAAGCGGGCTGTCAAGTTCAATATAACTATAAGCAAGCTTCTATTTCATTACGATCTAAGCAGTGGGTGCAAATTTCGCGGGGAAGCTCCTATCCCTCCAGGAAGATGCACCGAAATTATCATTATAGTTATAGAATGCGATTAAACTGGAACAAAGCAAATGAAGCAATTAAGTGGGATGTTGGTCGCTCTTTAGCAAAAGCGTGCAAAAAAAAGCCGGGATTCTCTGTGCGCGCTTTTTTTCCCGATCAGCAAAGTCCATCACAATTCTACTCTTTCGATACCATGTGAGGCTAACGACCATTTTCGACTGGGTCAACTCCAGCACAGATTCTGTCATGAGACAGAAGCTATGGGACGGAGAAATTAGGTAATGGCACTCTTGATCAACTGACAGACGCGAAGAGGGGTATGTTAGCTATTAACTATTTTAATTAGACGCAAACGTATAGGAAAATTAGTTTTGTATGTTGAAACTCCTCATTAATTAAAGTGGCCGCATTGGAACTCTAATGGCGGAAAGTAATGTGATATTGTGATTGTCAATCGTCTCTTGTAGTTTTCGACTCCTCAGCGGATTTTCCATAGTTAATCATCTATAATACATTTCTTTTATGGGCGCTTCACAGGATCAACATTCTTGAATCCATATCACAGTTTTGTAGGGTTGATTATCCAAGCCAAGCTTGAACTTTGAGATCACAAAACTGCAGAAATTTTGAATCTCAAATTCCAGTGATCCGTTTGTCTGAATCTTCAATGGTTGAGACGTGTAACAACTGCGGCTCCAATCCGCAGTATTTATCTAGGTCGTTTAAATTGATAGGTCGTCAAAAAAGTAATCTCCAGTTTATAAATTGGGCTGTTTTTGTTCTCCTGACAGACTTAGGCAACCCGTTCGGTAGAGCGAAACGTGCTCTACAAAAAGACCACCAAAGATCCACCTAAGTCGTAAACCAGGTAAAATTTAGAGCAAAAATCAGATTCAGCTACCTTACCCTAAACATCGGATCTCCTTTCAAACCATTCCCACGGACTTCCAACAGTCGTAAACGCATAGTGGTACCCAAAAAGGTATTTGACTGTTTTTTTTTATGGATTCAGATGGTCTGAAAATGCCAAAATGCTAATCTTTTCGGGTTTTTAATGTAAAACTAGGTATTTCTCGATGTAGGAGAACGTACAGAGAAAAGTTTTTGAGACTACATTTAGCTAGGCTTGTTGTATACAATGACATATGTGGGAGGGACCGGAGGCGGAGTTTTCTCTTTTTTACCTTTTTTCTCGTTTTTTATACGCGAAAAAATCCGGAAAAGGCATATTTGAGCACTAGTAATATGTGTTTACTTTATAACGACTAAGTTGGAAATCCGTAGGAATTTTTTCCGCAAAAGTTAACTATCAGGTGTATTAGGTTTTTTTTTCTCGATTTTGGCTTGAAACTTTACATGGAATGCGACCTAGGCTTCGTTGTAGAGCTTGATCTGCTGTATCGAATGGTACCCTAATTCTGTAAGGAAGACAAAAATAGCTTGAGTTACTCAAAAAGGAGTTTACTTTTGAGAGAACCTAACATAATAGTTCATCTATGTGGTGTTATTTATTTGATGCGCAAGGCGTGCACATTCAACATAAACGAGAGCATCAAACAGAACAACTAGCAACAAAGAAAACAAGGAAGCACCCAACTACATCAGCTCGCCCAACCCGCGAAATTGTTTTTAAGTGATAGAAACGGATTGAGCTTGTTTAAACGAGTATAAAATCATCAAGGTGTGAAGACTCAAGGGGTCGGTCTCATGCCCCCAGCTCTGGGCAAAGAAATGCTCTTATTAATTTTGTCAAAGGAGTAAGAGGTTAAGGTCTGCTGCATTCGAACATGACCTGCGTATGCCATTTCCTGCTTATGAAACTCTGCCTTAAACTTCAACCGGTTACTGCACTAAACAGCGCATCTAAAGAAGTGATTTATGTTGGAAACTGTGTATTGGGTTCATGCGACCAATGAAACCAAACTTCATTTGGGTAATAACGTAGGCATGCAAGATCGTGAAAGACAGCCTCATCTTTGGTACTGTTTCTGCTTGAAAATAATTCGATGCTGACTACTTTTAATAATTCATTTCCCATTGTTACTTCGAACAAATTTTGAAGCTCAGCAGAAGAGATTTCAAAGACCAAATTGATCAGGTTCAAAAGCCGCCTGCTGAGCATTAATAATAGAGGCATTGTGTAGTCTGGAACGGCTTTATATATGCTGCTCAAAGACCCATCATGTTCGCTCCCGCAATTTCTGTCGTACGTACATTCACTCTTATGTCTGTAAATTCTAATACGATGCTTCATTTTTTTAGCAAACGTTCACTAATAGTATTGCTTGCTAAATCCTTCTTCACACATAAAGCTCCTGTTGTATTTATCGAAAAAGTAGAATGCGCAGAAAATAAAAGTGGTATACCATGCTGTAAATGAGCAGATGAACCACGACTATTGAATTACGATGTCACACAACGTTTTGTAGTTGAGTAATACTTCAGCTCACAGAAGAACTATGTTTGCGCAGATGAGTACTTCAGTAAAAGTAGAGACACCGGTTGCATGACAAACCATGTGTTTCTCTATAAGCAGATGCGGAAAAAATTACAGTTTCGTTAATTTCCTTCAAAGCGGCCACGGTGAATAAAACAAATTTAACAAGTTTATTACTGACGGCGGTTCAAAGTAGATTCAGGTAGATAACGAGTCTATCGTTAGCTCATTGAGCAATTTTTGGCAGCGATGATTGAGAGTTTATAAGCGTTCTTCAAGGTTTTTGAGATGGCAGAGAAGTTTTTGCTTTGATGGCACATCATTTGAATTTAATAAGCTTGACAGCTGCGCGAAAAATCGGTGACATTCAAGCTATGACTAAAAGTTTCGTTTTTCTTTGCTGTTGATTCCACTTCACTTACATTCGAATTCCATTGACGGCAGCAAAATTTGTACCATTTCCAACGATGAATTCTGAACTTTGCATCATTCATGCCTTCTTAACGTTGTTGATGTTAGCAATAAAATCGAGGTTTATAGAATTTTTAATACACTTAGCTCGTTTTCGACAGCTTGGTAAAAGTAAGGACACCAGTAAAAAATCTTCCTAAGTTACCACGGATCCGCGGACCACAGATGGCCCGCGTTTGCACTATTTGTCCTATTTTGTCTGATTCCCATTCCACTGCGATGTAACCGATTCAGTCGCGCTTTTCTCTGTGACTGGAGAACTTGTAGGAGTATGGAAGGATGGACTAGTCGAGCTCTCAAGGCATGCCTGATTGATCTGTTAATTCCTGCAAACCCATGATGCTTCATATAAACTGCGCACCTTTTCGGTTCGCGAAAAGCGCGGAATTTTCGCAAAGTTTCTGGGTTATTTCTCTACCGTTCTTCAGAAATCCCAAAGAAAGGAGTTCCATGTTGAGAGCATGTAAAGCAACTATCATAGGGAATAGCTGGTAGTGATAAGTGTAACTTGTCTAGCCGTGGTGTTGAACAGCATCGTTTATGCTAGGCAAAAATTTAGATTTAAAAAAGGGTACTCGAAGAACGAGTGTGAAAAGTGTCGGGTATGTAATCTTGTAATTCTATTCTAGTCAGGCGAAGGTGGTTAAGAGGAGTCATGAGGACCTTACAAGCATGATTAGATTATAACCTAAAAAACCACAAAAAATTCTTGACCAATTGCACTGGAGCTCGTTAAGAAAGCCGCGTTGATTAACAGTGTTTCTGAGCTCCACGATCTTCAAACACTTAGATAATTTTAAAAACCTTTTAGCAAACCAGTGTACTTCTATTTTGATTTTGACGCCTGTTTTGGTGTTTTGCGGTATTGCACTTCTAGATTTTATCCTCTTGCGGAGAGATCATCGGTATTGATAGGTTGCGGTACCTGTGACAAATGGCCACATTTTTTATCTCCGACATCTCGCTACATGAAATTCCATGGATTACTATCATTATGGTTGTTCCACTAGCGGCTGCTGAGCTTGAGACTATTCTTCTGCTACTTACGACTCCTTGATACGCTAAATCCATACCGCTTCGTTAAAATTCTCAATAAATTTACCTATGGAGACATGAAACTTCAAGTACGTTGAGTTGAATATTAGGTTGTAAGTCTACAGTCTAAGTTTACACTTAACTTCTAACGGTGACAAGTCACCTCATTTTCTTTACAGGGCTCCAGGGTACCATTCGATAGAGCAAAGCAATATTAATCGCACATTACCTCATTTTTGAAACACTGGTGGAAAATTCATCACATTTAATGCATTTGAAGTGCATTAGACAGCACAAAAAACCGCTTACATAATAAAAACAAGTTTTTAAAGTCATGAATAATTTTTCGGCAAAGTTCGCAAAGCGCTGAATGGCATTAAAACTCGATATGTAAAGTAATGAAATCATTGGGCATTTTGGTACCACTGTAAAGTCATCAAAAAACCTGCAATTCCTGGATTGGGAAGAGCTATGAAATGGGAAAAATTTGTTGTAGAATATTTTCTACCATAATTTTTAAATAATTTCTTTAAAACATAACTGCTAGTATTCAATTCGTAAAGGAGCGAATCAATTAAAGGTCTCTTTGTTTTGTATACATCAATTGCTATTAAAATTGGGTATATTTTTTTCAATAATATTTTGTTTGACCCCATAATGGTGAAATCGAACGCCTTTTATGGTTATAGAAGCTTTATCATACTTTTTTACGCACCAAATTAGTGTACTAAAAACGGATCTATTGAAGAATGAACGACGATCTCGATATGAATGCAGCTGTTGCAGCTGTTTATCTATCAACGTAGACAGTGAATCCATTGAGAGCAAATAGATTCACCATTGAGCACCATTCCTTTTAACCCTCCTCATGTTTCGATACATCCATACATTTTGAGATTTTTCATAGTTTGAATTATTACTTTGGAGAAAAAAGAGCACATTTTGAGGAAATGATTTTTTCTTACCTTCCCTATGGGAAAACCTTTATTGAAAGACCTATCTAACTACACAGGATGTCTTAGAAATGTGCAGCAAGTTTAATCGCTATGAACTCTCTTGTCCAAAACAGCTTTCAAGGAACTTAGCAGAAAATGGTCAGAGATTAATCCAGCCATTGACGATGTGTGTATCGTTGAAGTGGTCTTAAAACGCTGGTTTCAATTATATGTTCATTATCTACCAAGGGACGATCTGGAAGGAGTTATGAACGTTCAAATATGAAAAATCCATCTACTTTCGACCAATACATTTCCTTCAAAAGCACCCTGATGACGTGGATTTACGGTGGTTATTTTTAATTTTTATTATGAGGAACAAGCACATTCTTTAAAAACCTGAATAGGTGTTTTTAAGACGTATTTTGTGGAATATGCCCCACAGAACACTTGGCAAATTGCACATTCAAACGCTCATAACTCCTTCCAGAAAGTCGCTTGGCAGATAGTAAACATACATTTGTGATTAGCGTTTCAAGACGATTCAGATGATTTGTAGCATATTTGGTATGGCTACGTTAACTTTTGACCATTCCCTGCTTAGCATAGTGTAAGACTGATCATTTCTTAGGTTTGCAATGCAAAATAGATCATTTATTAGCTTTTTGTGACTGTAGGACTAATAGGAATTTCCTAAACAATGTTCTCGTTGAATCACCTACCATAAAAAAATTTCCGAAATGTCTAGAAGCTTTTTTGATGGAATATTTGATCTGATACGAATGAAAACTTTCGCAAATGTTTGTAGAGTAGTTTGTATGTTGTAATCAGATTTCTGATAGGCACTGATAAAGTTGCTGTCACGCTTATTGTTGTAACTTTCAGATCAAAGATTTTGTTGAAGCGAAAAGCTCATATATGTAATTAAATTTGCTATTTGATCTGGCCACGAAGTTCCCAAATTTTTTGAAATTTGGAGCTATATTTGCACTTAAGCACCCTTTTAAAAATTTTTACTCCTACAATGATGATAAGAGATCGCTCATTTTTTTTGCAAATCTAGTACGAAGAGAAAAAAAGTTTATTATTCGTTTCGTCCGATAAACGGTCTACCGGATTCCTCAATAAGAAACTGAAGATAAAGCCAGCCCTACAATGTGGCCCAAGCTTCCGCGAAAGCATTTTCAAACAAAAAATTTAGTCTCGTTGAAGTTTCGGTAATGGACTCTTTCCACTCAAAAAGGTTCTGTCCAGTAGTGACTTTTGTTGATGTTATAGTCTCAAAACTAATTTCAAAATGTTGCAGTGCGTCACTATGGCCAACGCAATCATCTGTGTTGGGTTCCTGTTCTTCGCAAGCATTGCACTAGTGTTGATCGACATGGATTTCCTTGACAGAATCCCTATTGTAAAAAACATAAGAATTTCTTATTGGACAGCGTCATCCTCTGATCCTTCTAAAATTTACAGTTGAGTAAATTCTCACTATAAAAAGTTCTAACTTCTAATGAAATCTTACAGCTCCGCCTTTCATCATCAATGACCTCACTACGGCGTTACCCAATAACAAAGTTCTCGCAAACTATACTGCTATTCCTCATTTACAATTTTACAAAAAAGTTATGGCGGAGAAGATTGGAAAACGGGTTTGTTTTACATCTAACATAATTTGATTAGAAAATACATTTTTTAGGGCACCATACGGCAAAGCTTAAGTCTGCTTGCTGCTTATAAGTTTCCCGAGCAGATTACAGTAACAACTACGTCTAACGGAAGATATGGGCATGTTTATTTTTACTCCATAGTGTCAAAGTATCTTGAATGATCGGTTGGTGATTGTTTGGTTGAATGGTGAAGAAAAAAGGGAGTGGACAGGGGAAAGGAATCAAACATCACATTTTTTTGCTGAAAAATCAAGTATTGATAGGAATTGCGGAAGCGGTAGACATTAAAAGTAGGGCAAAGGAGATGTTAATGATCTTTTCTTCCAGAATGTAGATTGTAGCAAAGCACAAGAAACATTGCAGAAAAGACATTGTCATGTTTCTAAGAACAGCACCTTCAAAAACCGAAGTTCGTTAGGGAAAAAGTTAATAATTTTTAGTTTTAGATTGCAAAGTTGGTGAAATTTTCTGAAGTGCGGTGCGTTGATTTCTTTTCTCAAATAATGATGGTGAACCGTGAAAAAAGGCCATTAGCAGCATTACGAAATTGGGAACTAACTTGACAAATTCGCTCAGAATTGAGAATTCAAAAATTAGTAAGACTCTTTTTTTAGTTATTTTTAGTGTGACAAGCGAAAGAACAATCTGCTTATGTCAGAAAGAAAGCAGTGAAGAGAAAATGAGAAACAATTAAGGGGAGACAAGGGATAACACTGAGAATAAAGGGGAAACAAAGTATAACATTTTCATGCTCATTAAATTTATTCTTGTAAGATACTACAAGAGGATTTGTAACTCGTTTTTGCGGACGAACTTAAATTTGTTGAAATGACTCACTAGCGTGATCCTTCACAAAATTTTTCGTTCAAGTTCATTGCTTTTTTTCACATTTCTTTATGTCATACTAGTTTATATGAATCGTTGAATAGAGATATCTTCAGTGACGCCGTCTACTGCCGTTATTTCGACGACGAACATCATGAGGTGGCTGAACCCTTCAAAACATTTGTATTCCCAGAATACAGCATTTTCTGTTTGCGACGAAATGAAGCCACATTTATTTCACTTTCGGAGAGTTATTCTGGGAACTACACGTACCCCGTGCCAATTTTGGACCGCACTTTTGACGGTCAGTTGGCGACGTTTTTGGAATCTTAGGAGAGCACCTTGTCAAAAAAACTATAAGCTCTCACTATAATAGCAAGATCCACTTCAAATTTGGTGGGGACTCAAAACTAAAAGGAACTGTAGCCATGACAACTTCATAAAAATGATTCAGTCACTGTGCGAGTGAAAACCGGGATTACACAGGGTGTCCCAAAAATATGCCTACTCTTTTGATGCTAATAATTCTTTTATTCTGAAATCTTCCGACAACATGTTAGGCATTATTTTGTAGAGATGGCTTCAGCTTAAATTTACAGCGTGGGGCAAATACCGATCTCGCTTTATTACTGTAAAAGTACGATAGGGACTCACAGCATATGGCACCATTGTGGGATAGTTGGTTCAAATAAATAAAAAGATCCAGAAAACTATGTAACATGTTTCTCACGCACTCCGATCTCACTACAATTTTTGCATTCGTCGAGCTTTTTAAATAAGGTAATCAGATTGTTGACGAATATCAGAAATTGATGTGGTACGGTTTATCTGACAGAACTTATAGGAAAAGCGGTGAAGTGCAAACCATATCGGAGTCAGCAACTCTGATTAACCTAATATAGCAGATTTAAGCTTCTTAGCCCCTTTATGTGTAGAATATGACCCTTAATGATGCAAAAACCTCTCCAAAGTTCCTACCGTAATCATACAGTAATGAAAAAAACAAAAACAGTAACTCGCTCTATACCGTAAATCTAAGAGGAAGCAGCTCTACAAAACAGCACCTAACGCTTCTTGAAAGGCTCCATTACATGAGAAAAGGCAGCTTCAAGCCATGTCTGGACGTATGGGGCAAAGATCTTGAACTCTAACTAAAACATTGCCTAACCGGCAGCTCAGATAGTGTTCTAACGGCTGAGGTATTCGCTTCCAAGCCGGACCCCAAGATTGTATTTCGCATGGATTCATGGCGCGACACATCAGTTTCGCGTACGCGCGAAAGCATGCAAACACGATGCAAGTCGTTTGATAATAAATACAATCCTGGCTTTTAGTTTGGAGGCGTATATCTTGGCTGTTAGTGAGTCATAGCGCTGCCGCCTGGGACATGCCTTAGTTAGTGCCCCAAAGTATCTTTCCACGTAAAATCTTCGGCTTAGGTCCAGATTTGCCTAGACGCTGCCTTTGATAACAATAGAACAATAGGCACAATTTTGGGACACCCCTGTATGTACACCTTTATGAACAGATTCGATTTGCATTGTTTTCCAACAATCCTTGCAAAAATTTGCATGCAATTTAACACTGGCAAGTACAACAAGACTCAACTGATTTTTGCAAAAGCTCCCATATTCTAATCCTGCCTTTTCTGAGGTTACCAACAATATCCTGCTTTCTTTTTGCAGACAGTTATTTTTAGTGCCACGGTATTTCTTCTCTGTTTGCTTAGCTCCGATGTATGGGCCGGAACCAAAATGGCTTTTGCTGTCGGAATTCATTGAACATTTCAAAATTCAAGTAGGTCAGCTAGTTTCGTTTCACTTATAAATGAAAGTCATCAAGTCAATGTGCAAAGAATTTGAGGCGTCCGCACTAACAGAAATATAAAAGCAACCTGACTGTAACGAGAAACTGACTGTAACTCAACTCCAATCACTTTGAAACTTTTACTTGACCACATTTCAAGAAGTTTATCCTTTTTTGATCTTTAAGGGGTTTTTTAAGGGTGCCACGCACTTCTACATCTACATCAGGGAAATCGACGAGTATAGCACAATCATTCTTAATGACTATGTCCGTACAGGAGATGCCGAAGTTGTTTATCTCCATAATACATACGAGGAATCAGACGTTGACTGGCAACAAATGGAAATTCAAGCAAGTAATACGTAAAATACCGCTCGTATTTTGTGAAATTAAATGACGCACAGTCGCTCAATTCATGCATCGTTGTGGCGTGGTCATATCTTGCTTCAGAGTGGGCGAATTCTTCATCTAAGAGCACCGTTCGACCAAGTCCGGCGTCTCTCATCTTCATACAGATATTTGCTTACTGTAGGTTATTCAGTCTACTTATTCACTGCAATCACTGAGTAACTTAGTAACTTACTTCAAAGACAGTGTCCCGTCAGATTTTGCATGTCCACCTTTCTACATGTTTTTGGCCTTTTCAGCACGTACCCAAAATTGAGCTTTGAAAGGCGTGAAAAGACGTTTTTGGGACTTTTACCCAATTTTCAAAATGCAGCTCGAACGAGAGAGTTTCGATCAAAAGTCTTGAGGCCTTGGCACGAAGACGCTGCCGCCCGTAATTTTTTGCTTTGAACAGCATGTACAGTGCGGGAGCGGTCGTGGGGTCCCTTGCTCTACAAGTAGGCAAAGCCGTCTGTGCGCTAGCTGTTTGAGGGCTATTTCCTCGGAGCAGGGGGAACAGCAACCAGCCGGATTGGGCCTGGGAGTTAGTGAGGTGACCAGGAATTTCATCACGGCTAAATTTATCCCCGGCGCGAATCTGCCGAGACACTGCCTTTAAGCAAAAAATATGAAACTATTCGTAGAATCTGGCCTCCTGTTATGTTTAAGCGGGCACTTTCATGTATTGGAAAATGCGCCGCGCCGACCTGAGTCGAATGTTCCTTTGTATCAAAAATCCGTCCGCTCTGAAGCGAGATGTGGCTCGCTAAGTGATGTCACTTATGTCGTTCGACTGTGCATCTTTTTTCTTTCCATAAATACGAGCGGTATTGTAGCTATCCCTCTACTCTAGCAACTACACAATTTGTAGTCATTTCCGAGTTTCTAGGACTGCCTCACGCGGGCAAAGAGGCATTCTCAGTGGGTTGCACTTGTGGATCTTGATGAGCGTCTTACTCCGACAGACTACAATGGTATTCTTCAGGATTATCTTAGGCTGGTGATGATTACAATCTCCTTAGTTATACGGAAACAAGGCATCCAACTGATAACACTGATTTGATCTTGGTAATTACTGAAATTTTTCAAGGAACATTTCCGACCCGTCGATCGGTGGTATTCAATTTCGCCAACGATGGATTCTGAAAAATGATACCATGCCTTTATATTACAAGGATGATAATCAGGTTGGTAAAAAGGAAGCGCCCTTTGATTTTGCCATATTTTGCTAGTAACGCAAAAGTGAATGACAGCAGAATCACAGTCAAGTTCAAGATGAGTCATCGCAAATCTTCTTACTTACGATGCTTTGTTTTAGCTCTTTACGATAGGCTTCCGCTGCGTCGCGTCATTTAGGTCATTTTCTCTTCTGAGTGAACTCTAAGTTGGACTATGATTTTTACTATGAAATAATCAAGAACTTATGAAGGATAACTAGATGGAGCTTCATACAAAAACTGAGACTACGCGGATCAACACAACCAATCTTCGTATTGATCGGAGTCTTGTCATATAAGGACGAGAGTTCCATTCCGATTTCTGTTGTAGCTTTACTACAAACAAATTTTGTTCAGTAACATAATTGATCAATTTATGCAAACCCCATTTATCATACAATCCATTCTATAGTTCTCACGTTACCGATAATACGTGATCGGCATGATTGCAGTTTATTTTCGTCCCATTCATCTCTCAAACTTTAGATCGCTGGTGGGTGATACCATGCGGAAACTAGAGACAAATTGAAAAAATATCGTATTTTTTCTATGACTATACAGTAGCACATCATTTTTACGACAAATTCTATCATAATTTAGAGTAAAGCCGCTTAATCTCTGACTGTGTGGAGTTTGTCCTTCACAAAAATACAGGAAGGAATTTTATTGTTTGTTATCGGTGAGCCGTGGCCGAGATTGTTACAATACCATATTAGCTAATGTTTCGGCAAATCGTTTTCTTCAGAGCTTAAAATGGGTAAAACGACTTACAATCTATTCAAAAATGTCTTTGCAGCAAAGCAAGCAAAGTGTCAAGATTTCTCTTAGACCACTAGCTCAGCTGATAGCCGATAGCCAAACACTCACCTTTTGGGTTACGCCGACGAGATTTGATGCGAGAGCAAGTTGAATGGCTGACCGCATAAGGGGACCACTATTTATAGCAGAAAACTAGGTCAGAAGAGCTGAGCGAGGTAGAGCGCGAGTTCACCCGTGATCGTTAGGCATTCCTCTTTGCAATTCATTTTTGGGCTTTTCGCATGAATCCGAAATGCTCCAAACATTTGCGAGCTGATGTTTGGGATTCGTGTGCCAGGATTTCCACCGAAACTCCAAAATTTGTCCCGCATGTTTCTGAACCTGGTGAGTGTTTAAAGGAGTGAATGTGCGCGACTTACCTCTCCCATCCAAGTTTTCTTTGATGCAAACACACAACGGGCGTGCCGTTTCACCCATGAATTCCTTGCCGCAGTCATCGCAGGAGATTAATAGATGCCCCCATGGCCAAATCCCCGCCTTTGCCCTAAGGGATCTAATGCAGTTAGGCGTGATGCAAGAACTTTCGTCATGACGATTGAGGACGCGAATCAACAAGGTTTTCAAATTGCTCGGAGACAGTTCTACAATCGTAACTGAATTTTGTAGCCCTGCTCTTCCCAGGTACGTCGCAATGCAGTGTAGTTCATCGGAAATAAAGGGAATGCAGAAGGCTGTTCTCTCGACCGTTCGTTTACTACAAGATGTTTCTTTCCTATTCATAGGTGCCCTTGCATGATTTCCGTAACCGCTGGAAGAAGCTATGTGCGGGCAAGCGACAATGATTCTACCCTTCCCCGTTGCCCACTGCAAACTTGGGATGCTGTGCGGAACATGTGGCTGATTGAGCTCCTTTTGTTTGGACTGGGCGTGCTGATCGAGAATGGATAAGAATATTTTAAGCTGGGCTTACCGTACCATTTAGTTGCGTCCATACCGGAAGAGATGGATTTGCATATTTAGAAACGGCAACCACTTGCTGCTGGGCTTCTCTTTAGTAAGCTGTGTGCACTGTTGCTCGTTGAGTAGTTGGAAGCATTTCTGCCTAAGTGGCGCAGATGATAAAGCAAGCGTCTATATGTATACAGTAAACCAAGGGGCGCACTCTAAGATTGGGGCTATATTTTTGCCATAAAGGCTACTGAAAATGTAGGGGATTACCTTTGTTCCGCCAAATCTCTGATTTGTGCGAAATATTAGATTGTAACAGAATTAATGCAGGTTTTCTGAGTTTTGTGTTTGGATCATTATAACTTTTCACACAAATAGTCTTTTCGTGTGCAACAAAAATTGTTGCAAGCAGCACACCTTTTTCAACTCGGTATGCATTATTGTGTTGTTGTAGCTTCACTTAGAAAAATCTTATAGCCCAAATTCTGCCAAGAATTTTTTTCGGAAAACCTTCACTTAGAGAAACCATAACTTACTATCAAATGTAGTAGGGTAGCGCAAGTATAACTCACTGTGTAGCTTATGGTCGGTTGTGCAGCAGCGCTAAACTCGGATTTGAAAAAGATTTCCTTGCGAGAGGATATTTGAAAAAAATTTGAAAGTACTAATTTTTTCGATTTTTCTGAAAATTTGAAAAATCGTTTTTCTGAAACTTTTGAATTTTTTCAAAACTAAATAGGGAGAACGACCCAACGATTTTTTCAGCCATAAATGTCTAAAATCTATTCTTCCTATATGAAGCGGAAGCTCCGCAGTCGCTTCGCGCTGAGGATTATAGGGCAGACGGACCACAGCGACCGCTGACATTTGCTCTGAAATTTCTCGGCTCAGATGTTTACAAAATTCACGATTCAACATGTATTTTGTAATATAGCTCACTCAAAAAAATTTTGTAAATTTGCAGCGAATTCCGTTTGTTTGTGGTGGTTTTAGAGCCAGGTATATTAAAAGAAAAAATTTAAGATTTGGTTTCTTAAATTCATGGTCTCAAAACTTCTAGACAAATTCACTTCCACTGAAACGAAAGAATGCTTAAGAAATTAGAAGAAAAGCACTTCCGAACGATGTGCGAAAATTTCTGGGAAAACACTTTCCCTTTCTAAACCAGCATTTTGAAAAAGATGCGCGAAAAACCTGTACTAATTCTGTTACAACCTAATAGCTCTCACCCAATCCCATCCGTAGGCCCTTTTACGCTGCTTATAATGGGTCGCATTGAGTTTAGGAAGGTCGGTGGAAGCCAAGTCGGTGTCTGGTTAGAGCTTGTGGGTCTTAATAAGCAGATACAGCAGGGCAGGCAGGCATCACGATTTTGAGACCCGCATTAGTGTCGTGTGATAAATGAGTGCTTAGTGCATTAGTGCTTTAGCAGTCGCTACCCAATCTCTGTTAAGTTTGCGGTATTGCCTCTGAAACTCGTTGGAGAGGATGAGCGGTATAGCAATTCGTCTTCCATGCCTTTGTGTTATCACAACATCTAGCTGGTGGAGAATGATCGCATATTATATACGCCTCCCCTGTCGTTATTTGAGTCTTACTTGCGATATTTATTAGCTCGCGTATTAGCTTAACGCCCTGCTTCTGTGTTAGAGAAGCTTTGAATGTGTTTTCCATACGCGGATGAGTGCTATCGTTTTAAAGACATCGTTGCGAAAAGGCGAAAATCAAAATCCGTTGAGGGATTTGCACACTGTTGTTTGAAAAACGCACGTGAGAAAAGTGTTGCTGGACATATGTTAGATAGTCTTGGTTGTCGCCCCCACCCTCTAGGTTCACCTTTCTGCGGACTTTATCCTGGAGTTCGTGCAGCTACAGGCAGACTGGCGCAAAGCCATCATAGAATGGGTGTGATGGTGAGGAACTTGGGCCCAACTCTAGTACTGAACGCGCGTTTTCCAAAAGCTGAAACCCTCCAATCATTGTGACTCGCGATGTTTTTGCGGAGTGATCCAAAATTATAGCGCTTGTGCGCTCGCTCTTACCATAGTTGTACTCGCGTTTTTGAGTCGCAGCGTTGCTTTGCTATCTACCCAAGAGACTACCAAATTTCCTCTACAGTGCCGCTTTCAGTTAAATCGAATTTGATTGCAAATTGTAATTGACCCACCCACTAATTTCCTTCAAAGGCGTTTTCCAAATATCGTGAACAACTGCTGTCCTCTGTGACACATTTGCACACCAAGTGTACATTTGATTCTTCTTACGATGTTGTGCAATGCGAAGGAGGCGTAGTTGGATGGATTGCACTCGGCGTTTTCCAAATATCGTAAACGTTTTCTGGTAAACCTCATGGTTCGTGGGTCCTTTCACGTGCAATAAAGTTTGGGACCACGCGATGTTGTAGGACAGCGGTTGAAATGAAGGATGGACTGTCTGGGTGATAGATCTTCTGTCTCAGCGACAGGACTTCCGAGTCTCTGAAATTCGGCTGGCACATTGCCTAGCAGATGGAATGTACGACCTCGATGAATCTCGGCATAGTGATATTATATTGTTTGTTCTTTGTGAGCCGTACCAAGATTGTTACAATGCTTCAACGGCTAACGTTCGGCAGATCGCCATCTTTAAACAGGAATGATTTACATTACTTAAAAAAACATGTAAGAGTTGCACGACAGGGAAGGTTTATTTTTACTCATTACTGGGCTGAGGTGATGTACCTCTACGTAAGTTTATCGTACAAGCTCTCAAGCAGTGACGTAATGGTATGAATCTGTATATATATAAAACTCAAAAATTGTTAGTTTGGAGGGTTTGTGCGTCATAGAAACGAGCGTCACTCAGCCTCCTATCAATTTATCGATTTGGAGGCTTATCATTTCTGAGCGAACATTTTCCGATAGTCATATACGATGGCGGTAAATCTCATTTCCATCTCAGGATCAGATGCGGTATCGAAGTGGTTGTCCTGATATAAGTCATTCATAACATGGAAGAAGGGGGAGGGGTCTCGCAGTGCACTTCTTGCTGGCAACCTGTAGCATTATCCAGCAGGCAGTGAACAAGGCTCGGGCTGGTCCGGGAAAGCCAACTAGTACGAACATATGGTGCAGTGGTACATGCAAAAATGTACTCTTAGATTCCATTGATATGAAAGAGTTACACGTCTTAGAATTGAACAGAAAAAACATTGGTTAAGACATTTGATAGAGGATTGATCAAGTAAGATTCGCTCAGAATTAGACTCCTTTGCCTACAATAAGATCTAGATACGGCTTTATTTCAGATTGCCACTTATATGCCTACACTACGATACCACAATACTTCTCATGTGGGAGGCGTTGGCCATACTGCTAAGTGCATAATGGATCCGTTGAAGGTAAAATACTCAAATTTAATTTGGTTTAATGGAGTTATGCTGTATGTGCATGTCTTGTTTTCTTACTGGAGATTTGCTAAATGCGGAATCATACTGTTATACTGAAATAATATCGAAACTTTCTTACCAGCATTTTCACGAGTTACTTAAAAAGAGCTAGTAGCCGCGCAAAAATGTCCACTGACTGAGCTTGATGACATATCAATGCCCAATTTCTCGCTTTTTGTCGTGTGTGTGTGTGTGTGTGTGTGTGTGTGGTGTGTGGTGTGTGTGTGTGTGTGTGTGTGTGGTGTGTGTGTGGTGTGTGTGTGGTGTGTGTGTGTGTGTGTGTGTGTGTGTGTGTGTGGTGTGTGTGTGTGTGTGTGTGTGTGGTGTGTGTGTGGTGTGTGTGTGGTGTGTGTGTGGTGTGTGTGTGGTGTGTGTGTGGTGTGTGTGTGGTGTGTGTGTGGTGTGTGTGTGGTGTGTGTGTGGTGTGTGTGTGGTGTGTGTGTGGTGTGTGTGTGGTGTGTGTGTGGTGTGTGTGTGGTGTGTGTGTGGTGTGTGTGGTGTGTGTGTGTGTGTGTGTGTGTGTGTGTGTGTGTGTGTGTGTGTGTGTGTGTGTGTGTGTGTGTGTGTGTGTGTGTGTGTGATGTAACCAATAGATGTTTCCGGAAATAAATTAAAAATGCTAATTTTCATTCAAACATTCAGTTTTCCAAAGTGTAAAAGGTTTGATTGACAGGTCTTGTTCTATGAATGCTTAGTGCAATCAAATCGTAGTAGAAGAGATTCACAATTGAAAGCTGTTGAGGCAAACAATAAGCAGGTCCAAACATTGTAGAACACCTTCTGACCATTGTACGTTTTTCTCGTGTGTCCGTATTTTTGAGTATCGTATAAAACAATGACCCTAGCTACCATAGCTTGGATATGACCGTGTGCCATCATTTCTGAGAATGGCGACAAACCTGGATCTAGTTTGCAGAGCCGAACCTTTTTAAGAAGACTTTGATAGCTTTCAAAACTCCGCCACTCTCATGGCAATCGCTATCAAAGTCTCGTCATATTTGGAAGCCAAGTAATTTAGATTCGCACAGATAATACGCATATATTTGGAATCAGTTTTGAACGCTGATTCCAAATATGCTGTCCTTAGCTGCGACACATCATTCTGAAGCGAGTTCTCGATTTTTTTGTCAAAATTTGCACACTCGTTGACATACTGGTACTTCGGTATCATCATGTAAGTGCTAATTTACTGCAATAAGTTTCTTGTGGGTGAAAAAACTTAGTTTGATTTTAATTTGATATTTTAACACCGTTGTTAGGCAGGCTTCCCTGTCGAGTCAGCTTTCCCATGTTGAAGTATGCCAATTTCGCACAGGAAAAATCCAATAGCTTGCTTCAGAATGATGTGCCGCAGATTCAGCATGGTCAGTCGCCGGAGCTGATTCAAGTATATGTGTCTCAACTTAGATAATCATCGCAAATTTTAGTCAATAGGCCATCCGCGCAGGGCGCGGAGAGTGCGCAGGGTGTGTACTGCGCTCCCTTTCCCTCATGCACTCTCGCCGTTTGTTTTCTCTGCGCTTCTTCTAGTCATGAACTGCTTTCGATGTACGCAACCGCGTTGCTCTCCAAGCACAGCGCGGACTGCCTATAACTGTTTTCATTTGTCAGTTAAAGGCCGTTAGTGATTCAAAAAGGTATCCTAAAATGGCTCAAAGTGTCATCTGTAGCTCCACGCCATCCAACACCTTTCCCAATCCCGCTAGTTCTCGACTCTCGCCTGACTTCCCTATTGCAAAAACGTCAGGGGGAAGATGAACATACCGACAGATCACCACTATACGAGTTTTCGCATCGGAAATGATGGTCACGGCGGAAGAATGAAGTATACTATAGATAACTATTGGATGTCATCTACAGATCGCATAACGATATGAAGAGAAGGAAGTCGAAGGTTATGGGCAAGCACTCATTTTTGTTGTTCATAGCTGGATTTTTCACTGAAATCCAGAACGCTTTTAACGCTTTTCTAGCCGAGGTTTCCTTTCCGTAAGTCAAGATTTTACATCTGATATTAAAATCATTTCCACCATGCGTTTCAATTCTATGCCTGCTCAAAGGTGATAACTGGGTTTTACGCCTTTTATCTGTCATATGTTCGTTTATGCGAGTGCTAATGGTCTTTCTGTCTCTCCAATGTAGAGTGCATTACAGCTAAGACATTCAATTTGATAAATCACTCCTACTTTAGCACAATCGCCTACTTTACCATGCGGGTATACTACGCAGCATTGCTTCAAGTCCGAACTCCGAGCAAAGTACGTCCGACTCCTCACTGATCTATATAAAAATTGTTCACGTGGTAGAAGTGGCAGATCCGACAACCGCTTTGAACATCTTGCATGTCACAATGAAGGAAAGTCGAGAGTCACGGTTATTGGCAGCTCAAATTTCCACTATTATCGAAGAGCTTCTTAACCTTGGCACTTCATTCTCGCCTGCACAAAATGTTAACGCTGCCATTTGTCGCAAAGTAGTCGGAAGCCTGCATTAACTTAAAGACTCTCTGAGAATACGAGAGAAAAACAAGAGTCGCGCAACCACAGCATTCAACAACTCTCAAAGCTTACTTCCACCAATTGCATTCCCACCATTGTTTTACAGACAACCTTGAAGTAGACATCAAGTTCCGCCTTTTATGCCAGGTGTTCTAGAAGTTCTCAACAGAGCAAAGCGAAAGCATCAGAGCAACCTGACACGCAAGCAATGACTGGGATTCAAAGAGATGCGTGAACCCGTTTCAAACGGTTCAGTACGATTGCCTGTAAGCGATAAGGGGCGAGTTTGTGGTAATGCCCTAAGAGTCAGACCGCCGCTTAACAACAGCCCATCTAGCGCCGACTCTACAACGTGCAGAGAGGCCCGTAGTAAACCCCCCATCAGGGCATCTTTCTCGACGCGGACCGGCGTTGATCTCATCACGCCTCAGTCTAGCATCCGGCGAGCCATTGATCTGGATGCGGATCGCTTCCGAGGCATCACAATCAAGTGCCTTCTTGAAAAGGGAACCACTCGAGCTAGTTTGGTCGAGCAGGTAAGGGACTGAAATTGAACGCGCGTGGCCATGGTTCGACACCGGCTAGCGCCACGTTTTTGCTGTATTGCAGGGCGTCTTTGATAGCGACCACCATCGGAAAATCGATGATGACCGCTATCCAGGATTTCGCCTAGAAAAAACATGGATGACACAAAAACGCATTTTTTGACGAAACTTTTATGGAAAATTGAAATAACTGCAACATAAATCCAACGAAATAAATCTACAAATTCTTGCCTTGAGCAGTTTGTCAAAGAAAAAAGTCAGTAAAACCTACAAAAAAGAAAAAGAGATTTTTTTTTCTTTTTTCCTCGCCAAAATCAGCTGTTCATCGATCCTCTCCTTTTAGGGCGCGGTTGTGCAGTTTTGTGCCGATTTTTTCTGCATTTTTTGGCAAAGCTGTGTGTATCGTAAGTTACTCAGGAGCAACTTATGTTAGATGCAGTCACCTCTTGTCTGCGTCTCCTCTTCTACACACTGTTTGGATCACTCTAACATCCGTTCACGTTGAGGTGACTTGAACGTGAACTGATGTGGAAGAGTTGACTGCAGCAGGTGGACAGATCGTCAACTATCAGTTGACTTGACCATCTTATAGCATGGTAGGGTGGGTGGTCATCAGTTCACCTCACGTGCGGTGAACTGATGGGTTAAGTTGAGTTCACCTCAACTGATCGAGCTTTACTACGGGCCAGAATCTCTGAAAAGGAATTCCTTTTACAGTTTAAGAAACTGAATGACATGGACGGCAATAGGCAAATTTGCCGGACTAGAGGATAGATTCATAAACAGGTTGAAATTAAGGAGTACGAGTTATTCAGTGTTTTACATTCTCAAAACACAAGCTTTCTCTACGGGACATGAACTCAATGTCAGAGGAAATTTGCAAAGACCAACAATCAGTTATGTAGGCGGCCCTACCGACAGAATCTCGTGGTTCTTAAACAAAATAATGAGCCAGTTGCTATCAAAATACCGGAACATTTGTCCAGCTCGCATGAATTTATCAAACAACTCCAAAGCGCTAGATTTGATTCGAGCGTAGTAATCGAGTCATTTGACATGATCTCACTCTATACCAATGTGCAGAATGAGCAAGCCTCAGGCTCTATCGGAGGTTAGATAAATACGGTGGTGCTACGAATATGTTTGAACTGGGCAAAGCGCGAATGCGAATGTTTGAAATGTAACATCTTTAGATGGTCTAGGACCTATTACTCTCAGATACGCGGCTTAGCTATGGGTCAAAGATTAGCACCAGTGCTCGCCATTTGCTTTATGAGCAAAATTGAAGGACCGGTATTAGCTCGCATGCCGCTGATGTACTGCCGCTACATCGATGATTGCTGTATTGTCACCTCCACGCAGTCCGAAATGGACATGTGTTTCGAACTCTTCAATTTGCAATCGCAGTATATAAAGCTCACTCCAAAAGCACCAGATAACGGGTGGCTACCCTATCTCAACGCGCAAGTGAAATTGTCCAAGGGCATTGTCAGCGTGAAATGGTTCCGTAAGGAAAGCTCCAAGAACATCCTTGTAAATATAAAATCCGCACCTCCAGCACCCGTAAAGAGAGCTGCCATTGGAAACATGTTCAGAACAGCAATGCTGATGTGCTTTGGAAAAAGAGAACGTTGCGAGCTACGAAATTTAGCGTCACAAATTGGTTGTAGCAATGGGTACCATTCATTACCACATAGTCAACATTTCAGAAATGGTAACAACATTGATGACTATAATAAGCTTCCACTATGCCTCCCGTTGATCTCTGATAGCGTCAGTGCGGCTTTCGAAAATGCATACAACGCGCAGGACTGCAAGATGATGTTGCTTTAGTGTCCATTCCGAAATACAACATCAAAAAGCAGTTAGTTAGAAATAGATTGTATGATCGATACTGTATGTTGAAGCAATGCTGCGTAGTATGCCCGCACGGCAAAGTAGGTGAATGTGCTAAATGGTTGATTTGTCAAATTGAATGGCTTAGCTGTAATGCACTCTACATTGGAGAGACAGAAAGACCATTAGGCACTCGCATAAACGAACATATGGCAGATAAAAGGCGTAAAACCCAGTTATCACCTCTGAGCAGGTATAGAATTTAAACGCTGATGGAAATGATTTTAATGTCATATGTAGAACCTTGACTTACGAAAAAGAAACCTCGGCTAGAAAAGCGTTAGAAGCGTTCTGGATTTCAGTGAAAAATCCAGCTATGAACAACAAAAATGAGTTCTTGTCCATAACCTCCGACTTCCTTCTCTTCATATCGTTATGCGATCTGTAGATGACATCCGATGGTCATCTATGGTATACTTCATTCTTCCGCCGTGACCATCATTTCCGGTGCGAAAACTCGTATAGTGGTGATCTGTCGGTATGTTCATCTTCCGCCCTGACGTTTTTGCAATAGGGAAGTCAGGCGAAAGTCGAGAACTAGCAGGATTAGGAAAGGTGTTTGATGGCGTGGAGCTACAGATGACACTTTGAGCCATTTTCAGGCCTCTGAGGAATACGAAGGCGTCGAGTTAGGCCTCGATTGGATTAATAAAGATCAACTAACAATCCTGTTTGGCACAGAATACTTTGTCAATACGAACAATGCCCAGTTTTTAATAATGTGGAATTTGGAAGGTATTCTAAAAATTTGTTACTGTTTCATTTTTGATAACTTTCCTTAACATAAAGACTTCAAAGAAACTTCAGGTACGATTTTGGGCTGGCTTCATCTTAGTTCGTATGAGCGAACAACAGCCACTTTTCCTTAGGAGGATGACGGTGGAATTTTTGGAAAGGGTTTTGAGACGGGGCCATATTTCGCCTCAAAAAGAAATTGAAATGGAAGCTTTCACACTGACTAAGTAGAGGTGCTGATTCTAAATATGAAATTTGCATCTTATCATACCTCGTTATGAAGTTATGCCAAATAAGCAGTAGTAGCCGTTTCTCAATTATCCTAAAAAAATGTGGATACAACGTTGACCTTCACAATCTTGTACAACTGAGTATTAAACTCGTGCTCATGAAAACTTCATCACACAAGTTTTCAAACTTTTTTGAAAAATTAGAACAGCAGTTTCACAGCGACGCCATTTCGGAGTTTCCTATGGTATCCTATAGTAATGAAAAGAAATCAGTACTTCGCTTTATACTGTAAATTTAAGTTGAAGCCAACTCTACAAAATCGCATTAGCGGCGCCCGGGTAGAATTTCGAAAGAGTTTCTTTTGCTTACCTGGGCTAATCTCTTCTACTGAATCCGAAAGCGCAGCTTGATAACCACGAGAATGTCGAAAACGAGCTTTTTTTGATTTTTGGGTTTGCACGCGTGCGAAAATCAAGACGCATAGTTAATGTAAGCCCTAACATCTTGATGTAGGCACGCTTTGGCTTATCGCTTCTATAGCAGGCAGGTCGGGACGTACAAATCGCCACTTCTAAAGCGTTTTCTTCCTAGAAGCAAATTTGTGCATTGCCACTTGGCAAGGACTTGACGGCCCATTGCGCTCTACCTTCATCTGTACGCAGACCTGGCTTTGAAGCTTCTTCAAAGACGTCATGACAAGAAAGAATAAAAATTAAAAGTAGTCCTATTTTTGGAACACACTGTATACAAATTGCACATCACCAATTTTGTCTGAAACTAAATGACATTTAGTGTAATAGCCGCTGTCAATCAAACATAGGTGTGGAAGGCCACACCTGGGGTCGTATGAAGGCAGTGGAATCATGAGTGGTGATAATAAAACCTGAAATCCGTTAATAGTATGTCAGATAGTCTCGTTTGCAAGATACAAGCACATAGATTGAGATGTTGTTTCGTCACAGTGTGCGTAACGTAATCATGAGGAAGATACTTTTGAGGCAAAATGAGTATTATTTTCGTTATCAGCACGTCAATCAACTCCCGTGGATTGAGTTTAAGCGATCTTTAAAGTTCCAGATACTGGCTACTTAGCCAAAATTGTCATTTTCAAACTTGGTTAACTTTGTCTCAAAGGTGAATTATTGCTTTTCGGCATAAAGTACTTACTACTCCTTGTTGCCTCAAATCAGGAATCTCACTTTGAACAATGCCGTACTATGGAATTAGGAACCCACACATCGCGTCTATCCCAATCTTTTTTTATTATTTATGCTTTCATTGATCATTACTCAGAAGAAATGTCACTTAACTTAGTATCGCGTTTCAAGATGAGACACGCTTATTTGGAATTACATTCGAACGCTGATTTCAAATAGGATGTTTCTAGCTGCGGTTCATTACTCTGGAGAAAGTTATTGTTTTTTACATGAAAAATTTGCATACTCTTCGACTTAGTGGCATTACGGTATTATCACCTAAGTGCTAAATGACTGCATAAAGTCTCTCGTCAATTACAAAAGACTCAATCTGATATAATTTTATTACCCCAGCACCGTTTTTAGGCATCCATCTACAGACAGCCCTACCATATGGAAATGTATGGCGATTTTGGACAGAAAAAAGCTCATAACTTCTTTCAGAATAATGCGCCGCAGCTAGGAACATATTTGGAATCATCGTACGAAGCGGATTCCGAATATATGTGTCTCATTTTAAAACGCGACACTAAGTTGAGCGACATCCCTTGTCAGACGTATGGAGAGAATCACGCTTAAATTACTTTTGTGAAGACTATGGGTATAGGCTACTAGCTGGCATGCCCGGCTTAGCCCACACCGTGGGTTCAACTGGCTCGACAAAGGGATTGGTGCGCATTTTAAAAGCTTCAATTATCTGAATTTCGGCCTTCTTCTGTCTTGTAGCACAGGACAAACACTTTCTAACCGCATCTCCTTCATTGTAGAATGAGAAGTATTTCTACCGCTATTGTTTATACGAAAACTGGAAGCGGTTCGATAATGAATGATAAGAGTTCATTTTTCTTAAAATCGATAAATCAAAAGAAGGAGTGGGAATTTCGCTGCGAAAAATAGCCTACGGGGTGGAACGGTGTCGAAAACATATGTATGCAAAGTTTTGAGCTGATTAGTCTACATACGAAACTTTTATAGAGGACAAACTAACTAACAATTCACCAACACTCAATTTTATATATACAGGGTGCGTCACAATTATTTGCGCGTGTATCTCGCAGCACCATAGGAATGCAAGACCGGCTCCGCGAGAGGTCAAGCTTGTTATGGTTTCGGGTTTACAACATTGCATCCTAGTTGACAGATGTAAAATTGCCTGTGCTGCTTTTCTGTAAAAATTCATAGTATTTTTCTGACTCTGTCGCGTGCTGCACGCGGGTAGAGGCTCACAAACTTGCCCAGCATATATCTTTATAGTGACAGCTTCTCTCAGGTAAAGATTTCGTTATGAAATAGAGCTAATCTTTGACTTTAAGATCACTGAGGTTTGGAATCTTTAGCAGCATTCAATATAAAAATTTTGACTATTTAACAATTTGCGTCAGCTTGCGTTTTTTCGGTAATGATTTTGCTTTTTGGAATTCTTACTTTTCTAAATAAAGACCGATTTGGAATACTGATAGTGCTTTTTATAGAGTACGCTTACGACATTCTATAGCATTAAATCCAGATCAAATTTCTCATTGCCTTTGTTGTGACACTACTTTGAATATTTTGGCGAAAATAATTTTGACGCACCCTGTGTATAGACTAAATGCCATAAGTAACGCACTCGAAACTTCCTCTGTGACAAAGATGTTTGGGTGTGGCACAACTCCAAAAAAAATTTTAGGCACGTCAACGTTTGTTTCAGAAAAGTTTTTGGCCCTAGTTGTTTGACAGTTGTTCAGAAGCAGTGTCTCACGAAAGTTGGTGCAGTGCTGATCTCCGCATATTCTGTTAAAGGATCTAGTGAATAGACACCCATCCAAGACCGAATTGATCCGTGCCCTTCCACGCCATGAAATTTGCCCTCGAAGCGGCCCGCAAAGGCACGTGGCCGGGATGGCCGACGCTCCCGTTTCCGCCTTGCGCGTTTCCACAAGTCCGTCCACTTGGCATTCTCTTCCATGGCGCTGCTGTCAAAGTGGCGAAGGCTAAACCAAGAAGGCACAACTCGTCCGCGTTGCTTACACGAGGCTTCCTAGAACGAAGTTTTCGTGGATTTTATGCAGTTTGAGTAATAGTAAGACCCGTATTGAGTTAGACAGGAACGAAAAGGCTTGCAAAATGCAAAAATCTCGACAACTAAATTACGGTGAGACACCACCTCTTTAATGTGACATTTCTCATACAAACAGAGAAGAAGTAAGGTTTGTACTAAGTGACAAAAGGGGCAGGTAACGCGCCTTCGCGACATTAATCTATTTAAAAATATCATTTCAGCTAGGTGTTACAGCATCTGGAAACTTAAGAAATTGCTAAAACTTCATATACGGTGTTTTATGACAGTCACAATAATGATACTCATTATTTTGAAGAGCCCCTTTCTTATGCTTGCGTTACGTAAATTTCGAGAAGCCTTATTGAGACAATTTAGGGGGAAAGGGGGGGGGGGGGAACGTCAGGCTGTCGTGTGCCACCCTTTTGCCACTTGCCATCTCCCCCCCCCCTGGTATAGCTATTGCGATGTGTTCCCTAATTAGACCACTTCAATTTATGAAACCATGAAAATTCGATTTCGGATTACAACCTTTGAAATTTTGAATTGTGAAACTGTAACAGTTTATGCGCTGCAAATTCTACGTAAAATTACAGCAATAAAAAAGTATTTATAAGTATTGTGTCCTCGCCTTGACCCTTCGAGTCTTTGATCCTTGAAACATAGAAGAGAGAAGAGTGGGGTATTAATTTAGAATCATGACTTATAATAAAGAGCATAAAGAGCCAAACGTCTTTCTGTTTGTGCGTGTGTGTGCGCTTGTCTGTCTGTAATTCATAGAAAAAGCTACCAAGCTACAAGAGCTTGCATGATCGCGAGAGTCAGACGTGCATACGGCTATTGCGCCGCGCAAGTCCGATGTAACTGAGACAGGTGACAGACTTATCCTGTTCAACCGGCTCGTCCGGTAACCGAACTCCGGTTCACTCATTCGCTAATGCTGAAATCAATGCACTGACTAACAGCAAAGGGGTGAACCCAATGAACCTGTTGAACAGGGTAAGTCTGGCACTTAGCTGAGTTGTGAGACGGGCATCAGACGTGCGCGGCGCAATGGCCGTGCGCACGTCCGACTCTCGCGATCATGCAGGCCCCTATATCAAGCTACAATTGTGCATAACATACCCTACCAGTGTAGGTACACCACCCACAAGGGCGAGCTGGTTTGATAAGCGGGTCCTCCAAAATTTGCGCGTCAAACGGTTCCACGCGGCTTCTGGCACGCAAAACTAGGTTGCTGATTCAACTTCTTGCAAATTTATGATTTGGTCTGACAAGTAAATCTGCGTTTCATAAATTCTAGCTTAAAAACTGCTCAAAAATCTTGCTTTCCTGCGAAAACAGCGCCAAAAATTGATGGTTGCGCAGATAGTCCATTTGACAAGTTTTTACCTAAATACTGAGAAGATTTTTGCATGGAAATGTAGCCCAAAATGACTATTATCCTTATGGCTATTATAAAACTAGAATAAATTCAAAAATCTGTTCAAATTCGGATTTGTTCCTTTGCAAAAAAGTCTTATTTCTCGAAAATACCGATCTTATATGGAGATGCTTCAAAAATGAAAAAGTTGTTTACAAAGCATTTCCAACGTTCAGCATTGCGCGGTGAGTTACAAAGCCATCATTATGCGAGCACGAGAAAGGCATACAGATAGGGCAGGCGCTATACTCCTTGAAGAGTAATAGCATGGCGACGGGCGATCGCCAGTCGCTACGACTGGCGATCGTCAATATCGGCGCTACACGTTTGATACGTATCGATTTGACGTGTCGTAACTTGTTTGGCGATTGGCGATCGCCAGTCGCTAATCGATACGTATCAAACGTGTAGTCGCCGTCGCCGGTATTGGCGATCGCCAGTCGCTACGACGGGCGATCGCCAGTCGCTAATCGATACGTATCAAACGTGCAGTCGCCAACATTGGCGACTGGCGATCGCCAATATAGGCGACAAAAATCGCCGGTTTTACGCGTATTTGATGCATATCGATCGTCGCCATGCTATACTCCTCGAGGACTATAGCGCCTGCCTAGCAGAACCTCCGCGAAGCGGAGGTGACGCACTGGTAGAAGAAATAACCCGAAACCGGGGCGAATGAGTGAACAATTACAGTCGAGTAGATTTTCCGCTTAATATGGTGTGCTTGCACTGAAGGTGAAATGCGGTAGAGTTTGCGCGTGAACAAGTGGCCACGCCATTAATGCCAGACTTTTGCGCGCGCAATTGGCCGGCGCACAGGCGCAGCTATTTGTTCACGCGCAAATTTCACCGCATTCACCTTCAGTGCAAGCACACTGTATTAAGCAGAAAACTTACTCGACTGTAAACGTTTGAGGCGAAGAGTAAGCGCCTTTTATAGCGTTCAGTTCTCGCACACTCTGAGGTTCCGATCGAACTACGCAAGGCAGATCACTATGAGGAACAAATGATCATTCACAATCACAACACTAAGTCTAAGAAATCCAGGAAGCGAGCATAATGTCAACAAGTTGAAACCAGCGTTTTAGTTTTTCAACATTAGCAAAGCTTTGGGAAAAGAGCAGGAAAGTTTGCCAAGTGATTGTAAACTTTTTTGGGGCAGTAACTTTATTTGATTGATAAATTGAGTTAAGGTAACGGTTATATACATTGATAAAGTGTGAATCCGTTAGATTAGTTTAAAGCGAAGCGAACAAGTAAGAATAAAATCTAAATTTATTTCTGTAGTCTTCTGACAGAAAGTATCACTTAGCAAACTGATAAAAATAAGAGTTACTGATTTAAGGTGCTAATAATGAATGTGCACTTCCCTGACAAGTTCTATGGCAATTATACTCTCTATCAATTGGAGCCAGAAGTTGGAGTGGTTAGGTAAACTTTTCGAAAAAAAATTTTGACTCAAATTTTGTTACATGTTCTACTTCTTCCTGCTAGACGAATGACACCAGAAGAGCAAGCTAGCATTTTCAGGCATTATCGTGACGTCAACCTTGGTTCTTGGGGTCATACATGGCTCAAAGAAGTGGAAGGCATGGGGAAGTTTTCGATGACGGATTATCCAGCAAGGTGGAGAGATACGCTGCGTGAAAATGTGCAGAAACGATTGCACTATGTTTATGGCGATAAGCGATAGCGCATGCATTCGCAAACACGCTGAAGCTCAAAATGTGTTCAAGATGTTAATACTGCTTATAAGCTCTGTGTTGATAAATGGTTTAAAACCATATATTATGAAAATACGTTCTGTACAGAAGCTTGATTTGAAACTGTTCTCACAAAAACTGTCCAAGCTCTTACAAACATTGTCAACAATCAGTGGTGGATCAAGGGAGAATAAGTCTTATAAAAATGTTTTTCTGATTTTTCGGGAGTTGCGGGTCCCCAAAGACTGGGAAGCATCTCAGAATTTCGGAGGGCGCACACACCCTGTATAAAAATTTCGTTACTTTCTTCCTCTTTACTACTGATTACGAAGGTCTAGCGTACACGATTGAATAGACAACAGAATAGCAGCAATGAAATTGTAGTGAAAATTGTTTCCGCACACCTCTAAGTAAGAATAAAGTGCGGTTCATAATTATACGAACACTTAAAATTTTGTAAGTTTTTGGACTTTTTGAGAGAAACTTAAAAAGCCGTTGGTACCACGCGATAAAACACAGCCGAAAACGGTATATGATCCATAGGAATGAGAATTTATGTCAATCTTAGGAGTGTTTTTGCGCCTAATGCGAATTTTTAGCGGTTCATAATTATACGAACACCTCAAACAAAGGTCCATTTTTCATTCAAGATTGCAATCATTTGAGTCCAAATTTTTTGTAGAGTTACAGTAACAAAGTTTGACATATCTGCTACACACTGAACCCAGTGCAGTTCAAAAAGAGGATCATTACTTTTTTCGGAAGGCTCTAAATGCTTTTGGAGTGATTGCGTGCCAAAAACATCCGTTCTTCTATGGTTTACGCGCTCTAATTAGCTTCTACCAAAGCTATGAGATAAAATAAGCTCTTTCGATAGATACTTTGTTTGGCGCTCGGGAAATCCTTGCATTTTCGTACCGATTTCAACCAAGTTCCAACCTTACCACAAAGTTAGCACGATTTCGAGCCTCAAAACTCAGCTTTTGAAGCCATACAATGAAGTAAACATATAGTATGTAGAAGTTCACAAGACTGCATATTTGGCTAGAAAAAATTAGTAGCGTTGAGCGTTTGTTTTGGCCACGCAGACGTCATTTCACCAAAAACACTGTTTTTACTGTTGCAAACACGCCCTTATTTGGTTTGTAGCTCCACAGCCTCAAGATCAGTTCTACAAAAAACCCAAAAACTTTGGCACAGAAACATCATCATACAAACAATGCAGCTGCTTCATATCAAATGTTTGCGCAAGAGAGAAGCTGAGTTTTGAGGCTCGAAATCGGCTAACTCTGTGGTGAGGTTGGAACTTAATTGAAAAAACGGCACGAAAATGCAGAGATTTTCCAAGCGTCAAACAAAATACCTATCGAAAGAGCTTATTTTATCTCGTAGCTTTGGTAGAAGCTAACTAGAGCGTGTAAAGCACAGAAGAACGAATGTTTTTGGAGCGCAATCACTCCAAAAGCATTTAGAGCCTTCCGAAAAAAGTAACGGTCCTCTTTTTGAACTGCACTGGGTTCAGTCTGTAGCAGATATGTCAGACTTTGTTACTGTAAGTCTACAAAAAATTTGGACTCAAATGATTGCGATCTTGAATGAAAAATGGACCTTTGTTTGAGGTGTTCGTATATTTATGAACCGCTAAAAATTCGCATTAGACTCAAAAACACCCCTAAGATTGACATCAATTTCCATTCTTACGGATCATATACCGTTTTCGGCTGTATTCTATCGCGTGGTACCAACAGCTTTTTAAGTTTCTCCCAAAAAGTCCGAAAACTTACAAAATTTTAGGTGTTCGTATAATTATGAACCGCACTTTATGATCGTATAAGTGAACATCTGTTGAACATGTTTTACAGACTTCAGCAAATGTTCTTGCGAGGAATTTGGGTAAAGAAGTTTACATTTTGTTGTCCTCCTAATATTGACGACCCTTATATGATGTACAACGTGGCTATAAAGTACTGGCGTGTTTTGTGCCGTCAAGTTTCCGCTGTCAAATGAAGTAAATCTTGCCTGTTTTACTGTAATCAAAGTGAGGGTATTTCTTAGCTTTCTTTTGATGCAACAATCATTTTCTTTTGTGGGCTCATGAGGCACTGTGGTCATCATGTATCTCGACTGACAACCGATATACAGAAGGCTTCGGTAATCTTGGCGCGCTTGAAAGCCCCACTCCGAACGGTACAGAGAATCAAGCAGCGGAACTCAGTGGGACATGTCAATGTGAAGAAACCAACAGGCCGTCCTCGCTCTATCAACACTCGTTGTCAGAAACTCTTTGGTCTTCGCAGTTATCGTTTGTTCCAAAGACAGTTGTCAGATGACGCTAAGCTAAAGGGAACGGCCATAGGTTGTCGGTGTTGTCGGTGTTGTCGGGGTTGCGAGGTTGCCGGTCGTTGTAGGACCTATGATAGCCTCCACGTTTCGCGCGCTCTCTAAACTGCCTCTGACCCCGACAACCCCGACAACACCGACAACCGACAACCTATGGCCGTTCCCAAAGAAGCTAAGAAATTGCAAGAAAATGCTATGCACCTTCGACGCGTGCCGTACGAAAGACATGATATTTTCGAATGAGAAAAATTTTGCTATCGAAACAGCCCTTAACAGTCAAAATGCACGGCAACTGCTCAGCCCAATTCTGAAGAACACCAGAAAATGGAAAATTGTTGAACAAACGCTTTTTATAAAGGCATGTGGTTGGGGCAGGGATAAGCGCCGCTGTGAAGACGCCTTGACTTTTATTAAACGGAATTGAAGATAATGCAAAGACCTATTAGGAAGAAGTGCTGGCAACTGCTGTGTTTCCATGGAGGCGAAAAAAGCAAAAGGGATGTTCCAGCAGAACTGGGCTCCTGCGCACGCAGCGAAAAGCACTATTTGCCTTTCTACATGCCAATGTGCCAGGATAATAAGATAAGATATAAGATCGCAATGTCACGAGAATGCGCTGGTTGGCACGAACAAGTGGATTCTTGTCATCGAAGATCGAAGAGTCGAAGTCGCACAACTCAAGCCATAAACGGAATCATCGCGGTATCAATTGTATATAACCGCTGGGGATGAATAAATGTATGTATGTATGTATGTGCCAGGATATCTGACGAAGAAAAAAAAAAGATTAAAAAAGGTCCCCCAACAGTTTCGATCTCAGTCCACTTGATTTTGCTGTTTAGAGTTACTTATAAGAAAAGTTGAGGAGCAAGAATACCAACACCGTGAATGTTTGCAGAGAACTCACAGGGTCATGGAACAATCTAGAACAAGAGTACCTGCGGCGCGCCGTCACTTCAGTGACAACCCGAATGAAGGCTGCGTAGGAGCCAAAAGTGGGCATTTTGAGCAGTCTTAATAAATTATGTAGGACAACCGTGTTCTTTTCGTTGATAATAGAAAGACAGTGTCGAAAAGAATACAGAGTTTTTAGGCTTGTCAATGCTTTTCAGCCTCTTGTCAGGGTGCGGAAAAAGCGCTGTCTCTTAAAATAAAGGCAGAAAATAGGCGTAATTCTTAAGTGTTTCTGGTAAATCTGACACAAATTTTAAGATCTGTATGTATTTTAGCATTTTACGAAAGCTGGCTTCAAAATCCTGCAATTTTACCCAGCGGCCGAACCTTCTTCGCAGCGCATCCCGTATCAAATCTTGCTACTTCCTTTACATAGGAGGAAAAAGTGTGAAGTTTTTTGGAAAATTCTCTTGTTTCCAACGTGGATTTGAGAAATTTTCTATTGCTTAAGGAATATCGTGGGTCTTCGAAATATGCTGGAAATAGCCAGACCGCAGTTGCAGTAGGGGAAAAAGTTGGAAAATCTTCCAACGAAGTAGATTCTGCGGCACAACAGGGTGCGATCAGAAAACGTGGCACAGAAACCAAGTATAATCGTTTATTGACTCAAAATTATGATGTAGACAAAGAAAATTTTGAGTAGACAGTACAGACAATGCTCTTTTCGCTATTTCTTTTGTTTGAATCTGAAATTTTGAACCATAATTTGGTTCCAATTCATTGAGCAAGAGCAGCTCTGAATAGCTTCCTTTCATGAGTTTTTGGAAATCGCTTGGGATATGATTTTTTTGGTTTTTTCGGTTAAAAATTCCAATCACTGATCCATAATAAGTATAGAATTTTTAAGAGGAGATTATGCTCTACATACTACCTTGATTTGAAACTGATATCACTTTTGATGGTATGGTTAGGGTTCAAAATTGCGCCCAAATGCTGCGGCGCACGATGATGCTTCTCGCTGTTATCACTCGTTTAACTAAGCGTAAACCCTTCCAATTACGTATTTTAGCCGAATCTAAAAGGCCTCGCCTACGTGGGAATCAAAACTATAGATTTTCTCCATGTGTGAGATTTCTTACAAGGGAACGATCCCAACTTAAGACGGCGGATTGGTATGAACCGCATATCATTAAATGCGTTTTGATGAGCTGATTCCAAATCTACCTTTCATATCTGCGAAGCCGTTCTCTGCAAAAAATTATAAGCCTTTGAAAACGTGAAGTCACTGGGGTTTCAATGCATAATGTGCTTCATAATCCAACTTGGGAGTGTATGACTAGCATGATACTGAGTGTACTTATTTTAAGGAATGCTCACATTCAGCAAAAAAAACACAAATAAGTGTTTTTGAACAACTAAAAAGCAACTGAAGTTTGTTAGTAAAGCTTTGAGCAATGAAAAGTACAAATCTGGTGACAAAACAGCGCCATAGCTCTAGAATTAGTTGTTCAAAAACACTTACTTGTGTTTCTTTTGAATGTGAGCATTTCTTGAAATCAGTACACTCAATATCATGCTAGTCATACACCCTAGAGTTGGATTTTGAAGGACATTATGCAATGAAACCGCAGTTACTGCACATTTTCAAACGTTTATAACTTTTTGCAAATACGGCTCCGACAAAGGGCAGATCTGGAATCAGCTCATCAAGACGCATCCATTGATATGCGGTTCATTCCAATTCGCCACCTTAAGTTGGGAACGTTCCCTTGCTGGGAGGCAAACTAAGGGACAGTACTTTTTCACCCTATACATGCTCTCACTGTAGATATCATCATTTTCCTGGAAAACATCGCTAGTTGTTATAACATCTTCCCACTTGGTACTGCAGTCTTAGATTTTTGAAACTGTAGCATTCGAATTCGCAGACTTTCAGCATATGCTGTTCCCTTGTGTTATCCAAATTATGTTATCACCAAAGAAGCTTTCAGTGTGAGAACACAGCATGACATTATCACAATAATAATAACACGCATTTTATTGCGCGTCAGATGCCCCTCTTTTGAATTCATGTCTCAAAGATATTGTGCGTAAGATGCCCGTCTTTTGAATTCATGTCTTAAAGAAAATTGAAAAATATTCGTGTTCGTAGTTGTATGTGTGCACTTTGATATTTCTGATATAATTACTCCTATCTCAATATGATAACCGAAAATTATTTATAAGGCAAAAAAACGTAAGCGCGAACAAATCATAGATTCTCATTTTAGGGCATGTGGACAAAAGCTGTCATCTTTCTCATAACTATCTCTTCCATCCACGGATCCGTTATGATTCAACAGGCTAAGGTTAGTTCTAGTCTGTAAATTTGGCATCGATTGTTAAAAAAGCAGATTGGAGAAACTGTCAAACTCGAACTGGGTTCCGATGTTGTGACATGGAAGCGCGTGAGAAAGGGTGATGTAGAAGAGTTTATCAAATACTGCGGACCCACTGAAAAAGGTCCAAGATGCGCACAATTCGTGAATGCGGTAAGATTTTCCTGGTCACTTTCAAACATCATTTCTGCTCTTGGAAATGATGTTCCTATTGTATAGGCCAACAAACCAGTCCCTCCAGCAACAAAAGCTCATGTAGAAAAGGATGGCACCCTTATCATCGAATCTTTCAAAGCAACCGATGCCGGTTTGTACTCGTCATCTGATCAAAAGCCATTTGTGAGTTTACTATGCGAAATGTTTGCTAAGAAACCTAAGAAACTTTTTAAGCCTTTTGAAATTTCATTACTTTTTTAAGGTCAAAATTTTGCCGCGTGGAAGCCAAATTTCTACCCTTCGTCCTCATATAAAACTTGTCGTCCAGAATTGAATGTCGTTACCTTGTCATCTATTAGGGTGTCCCATAATTATTTACCGTTTTTACCATAAACATCAGCATTTCTCGAGAACTGAGGCACCTTCAAAATTTTCAAATACATGATCGTACTTCTGTATGTATGAGCTATATGATCACGTGTGTAGGAGGAGCTCAGAACTTCTAAAGGCGGAGTTTGCGATTTTACCTTCATTTTTTTTATTTTTAGCCATGGCAGAAATTCGAAAAGTATGCACCCGAATGTGCGATGTGTCAAGAATATGCCATAATAAATTTGGAATTTTTTAGATACTTTGGGGTTGAGATGCGATTTTTGACAGAAAATTTCGTTTTTGACTGCTATCAGACAACTCAAAAGTTTACGTGAATTATGATTTACGCGGACTCTTGGTAGCCATCTTGTAGAACTTGCTTTGCCCTATCGAAGGATTACTCAAGCCGCATCAGATGAAGGATAGATACAAAAAGACGACCGTCGAAGTAAGACGGTAAATAATTATGGGACAACTCAATATGTATGTGCGTCGTGAATAATATAAATATTTCATACTGCATGTTGTAATATAATCAGTTTCCGAGTAATGAAGAAGGCAAATGAAAGGGTAGAAGGGGCACAATGAGTTGATGTGTTTTTATTATGTTTTTACTACTTGGAAGACGAGAAAAACTGGGTGTCAGAAACAAATAATCTTACGCCTTTGTTAAATGCTGTCTGTTTCTCTCAAGGACCAAACTTTCGTCAATAAATAAAGATCGGAACCTCATAATTTTTTAATTAGACATGCTACACGACATGTATTCATTTGTTGCTGTGGTAATAATTGTCTTGACTTCGCAGAGGCTCTTTGATGGAAAATTTGTATCATTTTAGATCTCGCATGTCGTAACTTTTCCGAAAAAGGAACAATAGAATTAGCAGCAATCTAAAGTTTGTCAATTTTTACCGTAAGCACATTATAACCCTTACACGCCATGGCCATGGTCGAGCAAGAGGTGTGGCACGCGACCACCGGATGTTATCCCTTTCCCGGTGAGTGTCTCAATAGACCCCCCCCTTGCCCCTCTTCCCCACCAGCATTATCGACTACCTATCGTAATAGCATGAGATCCTATCAAACAATATGAATAAGATACTCCCAGCATGTCAAATTACCCTCGTGGATAAAGTATTAAAATGTGGGGGTTCCAAATATTAGGCTATCCAAGCGAGATGCTCGTTTTTTAAGCCTTAACTTTGTTTTAATGGTGGTCGTAATTTTTACAAAAGTGATTTGAGCTAGTTCGTTTTATCTATTCTGAGCTACTGAAAGCGAAACGGGACAAATAAATTTGCTGGCTTCTAATTCCAAAATTTTTTATTTGGAATGGTACTTCTCAAAAGTACCATTCCAAATTCTCAAAGTACCATTGGCGAAATAAGACGCAATGCTTTGTATCCAATGCAAAAAAGGTGACTAGCTCACCTCCAAAACTAATCGTGTTCGAAAATAACCATTCTGAATGGCCCAATATTCGGCATGCTCGAAATTCGGCACTTTGCAACCAAGGTCATCTAACAGAGACTTTTTTGACTTGGGAAAGCTTTGTCTTTCATCATCGACATACCATTCGAAAGCTTGAGACATATAGAATCGACGTAGATCGTCTCTTTTTTTTTCAGCTCTCCTGTGAATACACTAAGAAATCTATCTAGCTTCAGCATCAACTGATTTTATGCAATCACTTTGCGCTCCATTTCTGAGAGGAAGAGGAGAGCTAGAAAAAAAAGAGACGATCTTCGTTTACTGGCAAGGTCTTGCTCTGTGATACTGTTAGAAAATCAGGCACCTTCATTCATTCTTCACGCAGGAATTTCTTGGCAAAAACACACATGTTTTTAGCCACAATGCCATGTATCTCTGAGTAGAGGGGAGCTAGAGAAAAAGAGACGGTCTACGTCGAATCCTTGTTTCGTGAGCTTTCTAACGGTATATAAGTTGTTGGGTGAAAAAACTCGTGGTTTTTCAAAATTGAGGTGGAGATATTCAATACGAACTTGCACCACCCTGCTCCGGCTTTCTATGAGTAGCCGGAGCAAGACTTTTTCGGACTGGGAAAGCTTTGTGCACCCAAATTTTTGTATACTTCGATAGCTAAGAACACGAGGAATCGACATAGACTGTTTCTTTTTTCCTAGCTTCTCTGTGAAGCAACGAGCAATTTTACCCAGCTACAATATCAGATTCTGGTAATTATTTTTTCAGACCACGAAGGTTTTTTCTTGAAGTTTATATTGGGTTCGAAAGCTTGAGAAACGAGTAATGATTGCCCTTTAATTTGTAATTATTCTCTTTAGTGAAAGGAGATATAGTACGATCTTGTCAGTAAACATGCATCCATCACTGGCTAGTCCAGATTTTCTACTCTTGCTCAACTCTTTCTGTGACAGTGTGTACTCATTGATACAATGTTAATTATTCAAAGCATACCTTCGATAGTCAAGAGACTGTTAAGCTAGAAAGTGATAGTTGTTCGAGTTCCTGTCCCCTATAAAAAGTGAAGGTTGTTTCAGAAAAATCGATGGAAATTTAGAGATATGAATTAGATCAGGAAACTTGAAAAATTCATATAAAGCAGAGGTTGGCACCAGGGCCCGTAGTA